>JAVLVB010001089.1:2146038-2188682 GCA_032876305.1 Orestias chungarensis
AAAAAAAAAAAAAAAAAAAAGGTTCCAGTGGAAGCCAAAGCACTTCATGATTATGTTTCTTTACACACAAACCTGTCCTTATTTATGTCTTTATTGACTCCATTTCAAGAGTTTGTGCACATCAAAATGCAGAGACACCTTAGGCGTAATAATTATTTTCTGTTAACGTGAAAGGAGAAGCCACAGTAACAGCTAGAAAAACAAAAATACCTAACTTATACTTATTCATAATTTAAGTATTCGTCCAACTGTGATTAGAATACCAGCTGATGGTATTGCATAAATAGACCATGGTACAAGATACTGGTAAATAATTGGCTCAAAGTGTGTTTCATGTAGTCCTGATTTTTTTATTTTATTTTTTATGATTTAAGCCACAACAATGTTTTTCTACAGATTTTGTTTTTGTTTTGCTTTGTTTAACATAATATATGTGCATTTGTTGTTTAATTTATATGTTCAGGTTAGGGATGATATTTAAGTCAATTATATCAAAACAAAATCTGAGTGTTAGAGAGTCTGAGTTGCTTTTTCTCATCTCAAGCCAAAGCTACACATCACTTGAGTTTGGTTTGTGTCAGCTGACCATAACTCTTGACCGCTTCAAACAACTGGACAATATTTAACAACGTTTAGATAAAATATCTTCTTTGTTCGTACATGTGCCACACAAACAATAAAACTAAAGGGATCAAAATGTGTAATCTTCCTTTCTATTACAGATAAGATCTCTTTAACTAGACTATAATGTAACCTTCTCATCAAGTCATGTGTGTCTACTTATCATGAATTTTTGCATGATTTAGTACAAACTAGATGTATATTTTGGAATTGCACTATAAAACTGCTA
The DNA here is from genome assembly GCA_032876305.1 of Orestias chungarensis. NCBI lineage: Eukaryota > Metazoa > Chordata > Actinopteri > Cyprinodontiformes > Cyprinodontidae > Orestias > Orestias chungarensis. The sequence continues at coordinate 2,146,889 of JAVLVB010001089.1, forward strand.
AAACTCAAATTGAAAAGCTTGCTTACAGGTCCTAATTAGAGTGATTACTTCGTTTAAAGTGGATCCATGCTAAACAGACCACATTGTTGTAAACTCTCAAAGATTATATATCGTTTTGACAAAAAAAAAAACCCAACTAAAAACAAAGGAAATTAGGCTTTTTATACATTAAATGCGCTACTATTAGCACATTCTACAATTTTCATCAGACCTAAAGCCTTAAAATGGTGTGAATGGTTCCAATGATGACTTGGTAACTGTAGGATACCATTCTTTGCTACAATTCTCAGCATAGTTTATCAAATTTAACATAAACTAAAGCTAAAGTTCTTTCTGTAGGTGTATTTTTGTATAGATAGTTAGTTACCTATCCAAATCAACATAGGTGTGCTTTACTTGAACATCATGTTTTCCTGTTTTACTATGAATAGTGGCCCAGAACCACATGGACCACTATGTCAATTTTATACCCCAGGAAACAAAGAAGGTATGTGGAGCATTTCCACAGCAAGATCCTGGATGGTTTATTCTAAATAGCTGCAGATGTCCAGGAATCTGCTCTCAACCCCCAGCAGGTGAAGCAGAACTTTCTTTAAAGTATAGAATAAAGCATTGTTTACTAGAATGGAACATTTTTAGTTATTCATTGAAGTGAAGGGAGGACGTTATTTTGTCATTTTCAAAATGCATCAGCCAGATTGCAAAGAGAATGTTCCACAGCTATGGTGTGTTGAAATAAATAATATTCTAGACTTATAAAAGTCCAAACCAGTTTTACACACAGGATGCCTCAAGAAAAGGAAATTGCTGCAGGGCAAAAACTTACATTTTATGATTTGATGTAGATTTAAAACCAAACACAAATCAACTCTAAATTTAAGAAGTATTGGTGTTTCATGAGTTAAAAGTACTTTATTTTTACTCTTACTAGTTAGTTCAGAGTAAAGTTGTTATTAGTTACTTTTTTTCTATTACCGGCACTTACCTGTGCAGCAGGAAACTGGTCTGATAGCTCATACGGCTCCTCTGGAATCCATTGCCTTTGCTCCAAACACCACAAAATCTACTCACAAATATGATTATGGTAAGCAGCTTTAAATAAAATATCTTTGTCCAGTTTTTATAGTGTAATGTAATGGCATCCGGAGACTTCCATACCCATTCAAAAGACAGGATCCAGCAGCCACGCGCTATACCCAACAGGATGTTTAGAGTGCGCCTGTGTCCCCCGGTCACCACATGAGTTGTGCTCTCGCAGACTCGGTCAACGACGGAAAAGCCACCCAGAGCTTTTACCACCTGCACCACAGTCTGCTGCTTCCTAAAGCCAACCAGATCATACATGTATTAAAAACGATATATATGGATGTTTACTGTTGAGGTAAACAAGAATGAGAAACTGACTCAGTGGGCATGCTGGTCATGACGAGGGTCCTGGGAGCCTGAAACAAATGCCAAAGTACAAAACAAATTAAACTCATGACATTTAGGGAGACATTCAAATCACAGGTAATATTAAAAAAAACTAATCAAAATGTAAAACTTCCATATCAAATTAACATTTTACTAAACGTGAGAGATCGTAAGTATTATTTTTGTTAATTCATTTGATTTTTGTTAGCAGCAAATCAAACAACTAAATCCAGCTTCTTAAATAATGTAGATTTCCAATGAGATCATTAAAAAGTATCTGAATACAGAAATGAGAGTTAAAATAATAGTACATTATATTTACTTAACACTTGGTCATGGTTCCTTTTTTATTAATTTTGGCAATTTGGTGTTGAGGCGCTCACTCTGGCTTTGCTGAGGTGTTCAGGAAGTCCAAGTTGCTTTATTATCAATACCTTCCTGTAATGGTGGGTCTGGCACTTCATCTAACTCTCGACATTCTTCCACAGATTATCATGACAGATGGTCATGGAGAGACTCTAGCCGCATTCCGCTTTTTCTTAATATACCCCTAGTTTTGAGTTGGCATTGCTAAACAAACTTCTCCATGCGTTGGTTTTCTCTTTTGGATGTGCAAATTTTGCATCCTAATTTTTATTCACTCAACTTTCCATGAAAACACTGACCAGCCAGCTTCTTTAGCAAAGAATTTGCTATATTCCCGTTCTCATGCAGGTTGTGAAGCCTACTATCAAAACCATAGTCCTCTCTGTTGTAGTGCGTGCCACAAGGTAGAAAAGACGCATTGCTTCATTAAAACCCCTTTCAAGTTTTGTTTTGTTTAACAGAACATAAAATAAGAATTGAATCCCTGATTTTTTTAAACTCATTTTATTAAGTTCAGGACACATAAATATAACAAAAAAACAAAATGTTAATGCAATAAATGAAGCATAAACTACATCCTTGTTAGAATCACTGAAACTGAAAGCATAAACTACATCCTTGTTAGAATCACTGAAACTGAATCAGAAATCTCTCCTCTGCAACTGCAGACGATCCGGGCGCACAGCTTGGCCCACAGAGCTATCATCAACAAAAACACCTCAGCGACAGCCACAAACAGGACCGCCAAGCCCTTTTCCTGTCACACTCTGCTATCTGCTTTACCAGCAGGATGTCAGAGGTTAAGGCCTGCTGAGGACAGAGGTGCGAAAAAAAACAGAACACAAACCACGCCCACACCCGACAAACATCACGTTATTCCCGACACGGCATGTTAACTACCCACTCAGACGATAACGCCATTGCACAGTACATTTCTATCTTCAAAGAGTTTTAACAGAATAATTGGTTGTTAATTACCAGAAAGTAAGTATTTTTCTCTCTGAAAGGATTTTTAGATTATTATATCGCACGAACATTTTCTGGCAGCTGCACAAAAATCTGACACAGGATCATGAGCTGCGCATAATGAGCCTGTGACAAGAAGACGGTGTGAAATACAGCACGACCTTTGGGCACAAACGAAGGAAATAGTTCATCGTGTGACTGAATCTCCACTCACTGCAACAGAACCAAACACTGTTCAAACAATCAAAGGGGAGTCGTCATAAACATACTATGAGCTGTTCGGTGCATAAAGGTTGTGATGGACCAATCAGAATACTTTTTTTTCTAATCAAACAAACAGAGAGAGATTTAAAGGGATTAGATGGATTAGCAGTGTTTATCGCCATCATCAACTGATGATGTCATCCAATATAGGCCAAAATAAAAAGGATCTCTGCTGCCTTCATACTTAGCTATTAGTATCCAAAGACTGTCATGGAGCTGTCTTCAGTCAGAGACTTTTTCAGAATGACTGCAAGACTGACTGCCACCTGGGAACCTTCCTCTCCCTTTGAAAAATGGTATTATATGAAATGACAACATTTCATTCATAAACTATTTTAGTGAAACAGACAGTACTGGATAAAAAAGCTTGCACTAATTTAAATAAAAGTGTTTCAGCTTATGTGAGAGGTAGTATTTTGGATAGTAGTATTTTACTAATCTCAAAGAATATCCTGTTGGGTAAAGATCTTGTTTTGCTGCATTAACAGACAAGGAAGATGAAACTACTTTTTGGTATATGACCTTTTTCTGTTAATGAATGATAATGAGAATGATTGGAGACCACTTGATGCATCTCTAGTAAAAATAAGAGTTACATTTCTAAACAACAAAGCAGTTAGATTATTAAACCGAAAGATGAGGCCAGGTGATAGGAACATAAAAAAATTAACTTTATATTTTTTTTTCTGAAAAAACAAAACAAAAAACACGCAGATCAGATGAATTATAGAAAGCTGAAAGGCCATGGTCAGAAGATGATAAACCCTAACTATAATCTAATATATCTGATTGTAGGTAAGGGAGCAATTATCTTACAGCAATCTAGGGAAGCTGGATTGGTTTATGTTTAAGTATTTATGATTATGAACATAAGTTGCAATCATGGCTAGGATTACATTGACTAGACGTAGGGCTACACAATATAACAAAATAAGGCAAAGAAAATATAATTAAACATAGTTGTGGCTATTAAACTGCACTAAACCACACTATTTTCTAGACCCGCTTGTTATCATTCATTATGCTGCTTCCAACTCTCTCGGTGACCTTTAGTTTTTTGGGAACTTTATCAAAGAACAAGTCCTAAACTCAACACATCTTTGTGACAGCATGATAATGACATAAAAACACTCTTGGGAATGAAAAATATACACAACAAGCCATCACGTTAGTGTTTGGTTCCCAGGAAGAAGGAAGAAAGATAAGACTAACCTCTGCAGAAATGTTTGACCTATATTTATCCAAGAGCTACCAGTAGGTGTGAGGTTTGTTGCAAGTTTAAAGAGTAACTCTGTGAAGCTTCTTAAAGATGATCAGGCTTTAAAAAAAAAAAAAAAAATGGAAACAAAAAAAAGATGCTTCCAACTGCTACTATTGAGGACTTATAAACTGTCAAAACAAAACAACACACTTAGACATTTATATTCAACACATGAAGCGTGAAAACATTTACTATTTTTCACAACATATGGATAGTTAAGTAATGGTAATATATATATATATATATATATATATATATATATATATATATATATATATATATATATATATATATATATACTTTTTTTTTGGGGGGTACAATAGTGTATTTCCTTTATGTTTAAAATGTCATGCTTAATTTTTTTTGTACATCCTGTTATTAGGGTATCTAGAACCTTTACATTTAAAAGCTCCATTTTTGGTCAAATACCCAGGATGTTACATCGTCTTTTAACCCCAGTATATATTTATAAAAATTAAGTGCTGTTGAAATCAGTTTGCACTCTTACCTGTCCCCCATTTATGATATTTAGTGTTCCTACTATCAAATATAAACAATGTAAATACAAAATGTAGGATTGTATAACTTAATCATTGTTAAAGCTATTTATGAATGACCTGTGCTTACAAGTTGTGGTTCAGTTTTTCCTTATAACCAAGGAATAAAAACTTAGAAATCACTTAAATAAAACTCGAACATCTCAACAAAAGATCTCAACAAGTAGTACCTTGTCCTCCAATCTGGATAAATCCAAAGCCAGATGAGAAAAAGTAGTTTTCTGTGGGTCTGGAAATGGTTAAAAAGCCATTTTGACAAATACTGACATTGAGAAAACATGAAGCGTTAAAACAATCCTGCAAAGAAGAACTACAGAGAAGAAAAAGACCCAGTTATTGTCTATTACTGACGACAGTTGGTGGTAAAACAGGTTATTAGGTTTAAGGGACAATTCCTCTTTCAAATGTATTAAAAAGTACTGCTCGAAAACTACATATCTTTATTTATGCTACCATTTGTTAGGTAATCTGAAAATGAACAAAATAAAAGTAGCACAAATTTGTAAGGGGCCAAATATATTTTCATGACAATCAGTAGCCACAAAACAATGTCATACCCTAATGAGCAGAAGGAACTAAATTAAGACAGCAGGGAAACAAAACTTTAAAAAATAACTGGGACTATTTAAACAGGTGGGTAATTTTCTAAACAACACCAGGTTTCATTACTTGTTCAATACTGCGATACATTAAAACACGAGCAGTATTAAGAGCTTGCTTCCATCTTTTTATATTCATTCTTTAGCTTTGAAAAGTATTAAATTCCAGCCATTGTTTCCTTGTGTTACACTAAAACAAAACGTGATAAATATAAATACTTTTCCTTCCTGTATTTTTCTAGACTGGGAAAATATTTAGAAATGTAATACTCATCCAGTTTTTTTAGGGAACTAAGAATGAAACCCTTTTAATATGTATTTAAGTTATGATTCTTTTTTTGCAGTTGTTTTGTCCAAAATAACAACAAGAAATTTTGGGCTTTAATTGTTCCAGGTTGTTCCATGTTAGTTACTTACGATTACTTATTTAAAAGCTAAACAAAAGAAATATTTATCAGACTCCAACTACGAACTAGAATGTCTCTCTGGAGGAGCAATGGTAAAGTTAAGTCGCATTCGTGAACGCCGAGGGACTTGGAACAAAGTTTGGCTGCTTTCAACGCCTTGTTGAGGTTAGCAGCGTAACGTAAACAGAGCAGCAGGTGCATTTTCCAACCGAGGAAGTTATGCTACCATCAAACAAGCAAAACACAGGAAACCCTAAGGACCAGACAGAAACACCCATACATTTGCATCAAACGCCTTGAGCCATGGAAGCCTGCATGTCCTTAAGGAGGAAATCCTTAAATAGGCATTCAACAAACACAGCTGATGTCTCATCTATTCTCCAAACTCGCTTTATCGAAGAAAAGTATATTTTCTTTGAACTACATTCCCATGCATGCACTTCTAGGATGAGAGACGATAAACAGGTCATAGCAAACTGTTTGCAAAAAACATTTCGTCACAAAATTTATTTAATATTCATCAAAGACAAAAAGAAAAAAATATAGATTTTAAATTGATCTGATGAAGATGTAGTGGATTTTTTTTCTATCACAACCTTCAATCCAGCTACAAAAATGGAAGCATTTTATCCGTTTACCTTTGTTTTGTTAACCATCTTCTGAAGACTCCAGCCGGCTTGTTTATTGTGATTCTCTGCAGCGACGGAGGTGATCTCTGTGAAACCAGCAGAGACGGTGCTTTCATTTCCTCCACCTACATATGAAAACAAGACAAACAATTTAAAATAGACATGAGCTGAAGCGGGGGACTGGTTTAGTATCACTCAAGCAATCGAACAGCTGTGGTTGTGTTTATTTTAACCGTGATCATCTTCACAACCGAAAATTCACAATTTACTTCACAATTTTAAATTTAAACGTTTTACTGAAGAATTCTCTATAAAACAAACCGCATCAAACACTGAAATACAATTAAAAAATATATATAAAATACATTATATATGACTAACTTTCCTTGATATTTGGCCTGCAATGATAGCCTTACTTAATTTTTAATGCACATTTTTAGGATTAAAACTACCTAGCCAGTACATTTTAGTGTGAATATTCCTTTAAAAAGGACAGGCCACCTCTAAACACGATTTACATGAACAGTGTTCTCTATCCGACATCTATGGCAGCATTTCGACACTTATTGGGCTGCAACCAATACTAGCAGAGTAAGAAACAATTTAAAGCGTTCACACTCTGGCTCACAGTGGCAGACCACCGTGCACACAGCCGATCACGCTCGCCTCGGATTAACAAATTAACCCACTTTCCGTGTCGTCAGACTGTGGGAATAAAATGCAGGAAATGTGAAAAGTGATCTTAGAAGTTGTTGTAAGAGTTGAGGAGAGTGGACATGTTTCCGCTATTAGAGGAAGAGATCTTGTGGTTCTATTGACATTGGTTCTAAAGAGTGGAGAAGGTCACAGCTAAAAAACAACTAAAATGTTGTTTAAAAAAATGTTATCTCTCAAGGACAGATATGTTCAACGTAAATTTTAATAACAAACCTTTAAAATGTTTCTACATTTTTCAGGTGAGGAATAAAATAGAACATTTTCACATTTATTTTTATTTAAAATAGCCAGAAGCACACAGGCATGCTCTGGTTTTGATTATTACAACTTTTTAACGTATTAAGTACATAATGGTCATAAGAGACTGTAGTGATTTTTAAGTTTAATAAGAGACCAAACAAAGCAGATTCACCGTATGGACAAGAATCTACCAGTGGAGGATATTAAAAACTGTCGTTCAGGTCTGGCCGTCTGAGCAGGTTTCATTCAATACCACACGGCACAAAGTTCATCATCCCAGAGTAGGCTCTTATTACCGATATTAAACCATGAACGGTTTAATAACCAGACAAGTTATTCTCTAAGAAAATCCATCTGGACAAATCCAAAAACGTCTGAAAAAATTGGCTAAGGAGAGACGAAGCCAAAATTTTACTGATTTAGAAAACAAAACAGAGAACATGTTTTGTATAAACAAAAGATGGCGATACAGGAAAAGAACGTCATACTAACTGTAAAGCACAGAGGTGGAAGCATGTTTATGAAGGATTAAAACGCGCTGGACATGCAAGAAACCCATGAAAAATCTCACAAGTGAAAATGGAGAACTAAAAAGTGCATGTTGTACATAGCTTTAGTTTAAGTAAAAACACATTTTTCCTTGTTGTGTACAATTAAAGCAGTTTCTTGATAAAAAATCCCATTGTTTATTTATTTTTTTTAAACATAAGAAGAAGGTGGTCTCTCTCTAAATAAAAGAATGTAGATGTTTTTTTTCTTTCTTTCACTGAAATAGAGTTCAAACAGTAAATTTACCTAAAATTTATCAGGAGGAAATTAATAGATAAGGCCTAATTTTTATGAAAAATCTTTATTCAACAATTTAACAACTGCAAATAAAAACAAGTTTCTAAGGATTGCCTTGAGCATTTCCTTAAAAAAAAAAATGGAAAAAATAAATAAAAACATGGTAAATCATAATTATTAAACGCTGTTATTTTATGATTACAATCTACAAATAAATATTTACAGTATGGACTCTAAATGGAAATATTTTTACTACTCACTTTGATAACACGGATAAATTGCAGGGAAATCAGAGTTTTTCTGCTGTTCTGATTCCTCTACGTCTTTCGTTTCTAAACGCGGTTTTCCTGACGTAGATGCTGGTCTCCGTTTTTCAGCAGCCTCTGAAGTTTTACTGTTGCTCAAAAATTCCAGAGAGCTTTGTCTTCGCTTTAGAGCCGCTTGTTTCCGATCACCAGCAGGTTTGTTACATCCTGCAAGGCGGCTTTTAAGATTTCCTTGAACACACGCAGTTGCACCGGAATCATGATTGGGATTTTTGTTGTCACAATCACAATCGTCCAGTTTCATTTTTTTCTTTTCTGATCCCATGAGTACACTCCTTCTTTGTTTTCTCCTATTTGGAACCTCTTCCAACTCAAAAGGTACATGAATGTTGCTCTGAACGGGTAAACTAGGCAAACGTGTTTTTTTGTGATTAGCCGGAGAGAAATAGTCCTCGAAGACGTTGTTGTCGTCTCCATCCGCAGAATTCGAGGCAACTTTTTTACCTTCGCTGGACAGAGAGAAAGATTTAACCAGGGCAGAAAAGGACAATCTGGCTTTTTTGGGCGTTCTCCGTTCCCTTTTCTTAGTCAGGGAACTTTTATTTGACATTTTAGCGGTGGGCGCAACTTTCGTTTTTGAGGATGAAAGGCAGTTTGCAGACTTCACAGCATCCGGGGAAACTTGGAGTTCAGAGTCGGCAGATGGCTTTTCCACTCTGATCATTGAATTTTCATATTCAGATTCTTTGTTTGGCACTCTCGTCGGTTGTATGCGAGACTGCCTTCTTTCTTTCTGGGACATTCTGCGCTTGCCAGGAGTTTCCTGGACAGGACTTTGTGAGAAGTCTCCAGAAATAAATGTCTCCGCCGCTTTCTTTCGTACTGAAGTTCTTCTCGACTTTGTTGTTTTTTTCATATCTTTATCTTCGTGGCCGTCAAAAGTAGGGCTTGATGGTAAGCCTAACATTCCTTTTGAAGCTTCGTGACACGGTGAGAGACAAGACTTCGTACAGTTTTGTCCAAGCGGACCATCATCGTCAGGTGATCTTTCTTCTTCCTTATCAGGTGAGCCAGCAGGTTCAGCAACCGAAGTTTCATTAGACTCGTCATCTGCTACATTTTGGTAAAAGAAAACAAACTTAAAATAAAACAAAGAAACCTTTTAATACAGTTAGCGGCATATTTGTTTTTACATTACTCTTGGAATTAAAGAAAGCAAGTAAACGACAATTAGAAATATAATTAGTTACTTAATTCGGGGAAAGTTGGTGTGCTTCCAAGTGAAGGCTTCAGGGCAGTGGGTGAACAGGAATCAGCCATTTGTGACGCTGAATAGCAATACAATTTGTATTTTGTTTGGTATTTTAAATCTTCTATGGTCTATCAGGTATCAGCTTAAGAAAATTTTAAATTTGCCATTTCTTCTTACTTGTGGGTGAAATATTTTCATGTTTGTCTTTCATATCCTTCAAGCGCCGTGCCATGTAATCAGACCTTTTCAAACCAGGACTATATATTATTCCATTCTCCTCATCGATAATAATTGGTGATGTATCCACAACTGCAAATAAAAATAAGATAAGAAGACGGGTCTTAATTTATGCTGTATATCAAACAAAAATAAAAAATCCAGTCCTGTTAATGACTCTTACCCTGAGGTTCTAACGCAGGCAGGTCCCTCAACATTTTTTCAAATTTCTTCTTCAAGCGGCAATCGTTTTCAGTCGTCCTTTCAGGAGAATCTTTAGGGAGCATGCAGCGATGCTGTAAGAAACACAGAAAAACAAAAAAATGTTTTAATAAAAATCCCTGAGGGCACAAATTCAATGTTTTGACAAATTTTTGTTGAGGAAATCTGAAATGAGGATAAATAAACCTTCCCTTTAATCTTTACAGCTTAACAGCAATATAAATGTAAGGAAGTGCTATAAACGTTTTTAGTAAGAGTTACAATTTTACGATAATATTTCAGCAGTTTTTTTGACATACTGACATAAAAGTCAAAACTGCTTGCCAAGTTGGATTTGCTTTTATTTTTCACCAGAAATCATGGCAAAAAAGTCAAGGTCATTGTTTTTAGGTCATCCATAATAAGTTATTCTGGGCTGAATGTAGATTCTTAATATTGAAGTTTGTGATCAGTGATAAATTCATTTCCCAAGACTCCCAAATAAAGGAAAGTCTTAGTGTATGTAAATAAAACAACAGAAATTAAAAATACACATTTTTGTTGAAGACACGTATGTTATTTTCCACTTTGAATATCTCATTAGCATTATTGTGAAGGTAGATAATTTAGCAATTCAAAGTCATCTAACAGAGTGACTTTTCCGACAGAATAATGGAATATTAACACAATCATGAAAAAACTCACTAAAAAGAAACTAATTAGTTCAAGGTCCAGAATTTTGTCATGTATAAGAATATCAATTATTATATTCATTCATGTTCTAGAAAAGTTATATCAGCATGACTGACAATTAAAATAGATTTTAATAAATAAGAAATGATTATTTGTATAAAAAATATGATTGATTAAGGTAAAAAGTGATATATATACCACAAAACAGATTTAGAGGATTTTTTAAAAACATAAATCTGGCACTTTCTAATAATTAATTTTTCAGAAAAAATCTTCACCTACAAATTTTTTTAACACATTTAAATCTGTCTCTACTCACCTTCCTGTTTTTCATCACTGGATTTTTTTCATCATTTAAACCTGGAAATAAATTTTCATCCACACGTACACCGTCATCGTAACATCTGGACAGAGAACAAACAGGAAACAGTTGAGAACACCCTACTGAAATCCTTCAGGGCCCTGGCATAATTTAGCATCACTGTTTAAATAAAAGAAACTCCTCTTACTTTCCAACCCAAAGAACAGACACAACTTGGACATTCATTTTCTTAGCTTTCCTCCAAGTGGCTTGATGTCCATTGTTGAATACGACGTGCGTGACTTGTTTGTTAAGTCTTTTTGATACCTTAAGACAAATATTAAAATGGACTGAGTTGTAGCAAAAACATAGCTAGAACCAAATATTAACATAAACTGTATAAAAAGATTTCACTCAAGAATAAATAAATCAGATTAAAATGTTTTATTTTTGTCTAGATGGGATATTAAAATTACTTCTATTTAATACATTCAAGATAATTTATAAAGATCCATCTGTACCCAAAATGCAAACATGTCTTACTAATGAACAATGATCCTAAGTATACCGCCACATTATTTTAATTTGGTTTTTAAGGAAGTTTATATTTTAGCGGGGCTGTCACAAACCCCCAAGATCAGTCCCATCAAAATTTAGTAGACAAAGCTGAAAAAGTGTGCAGCAGCAAAGTGGCTTACAAATCCATCACCCATAAAGCATTTTATTAGGAGTAAAGGGCCAAAAAAACTACAGAGAAGCTTATGGGATGATACTCAAAATAACGGGCTTAAGTCAAAGGCAAATGCCAAGGAAATGACATCTAAGTTTGAGGAACTTGTTAAAAACTCAATAATTACTCCGGCATTTAGAACCTGAAATTGTTTAGGTAATTCTAGTTGACCTAAAACAGAAAAATATGCTGCCTGATGAAATGTCAGACAGGAAGGAGAAGAATGTATGTCTTTTTATGTGTATGCAAATATCTGAGTTCAAGAGTTCTTAAGGTTTGCAAACAAAGAACGATAATAATAATGTTTTGTCATACCTGTGCACCCAATTCCTCCAGTTGCTGAATGAAAGATTTTGAATAATTTGCTCTTTTATCAGAGGACCAAACATCAACGTAGGCAACAACATCTGCAAAGACAATGAGCATGATTATGCATTTAGGTATCAAGTAGTAAAAGTTACTTTAAATCCGTCATAATAGAAAAACAAAAGATGGTACCTTCAAGAACAGAAGATTTTTTGCTTGCAGTCATCACAGTCTTCTTTACTCTCCTTTTACTGAAAAAACATCAACAAACCTACTTGAAATAAAATGTTAAATAAATTCTTCTCTGGAAAATCTTTCATGTTATTTTATTCAGTTAAGACATTATTTTTTATTTTAAAACTTCATCAAGGGAGGACTGTAAGTAGAGATAAAGGAGAGAGTTTTGATGATTTAAGACAATGCTTAAGTTTTTATCTGTAATAAGTTGACTTTAACAGAGAATACCACAAGCCAATGTAATGTACATTGCCGACTAACAGTGAAAGAATTAGATTTTGTCCCTTTACCACCATATTTTTTTAACAAAAAGCTGTAGTTTCATCCTAAAGCAGAGGAAGTAGTTTTGTTATTTACAGCAGACAAAACAAATAAACATGCATACCTTATTGATAGGTTTTTATTAATTTACAGCTAAACTGTTTAGGTTAATACTTTTCCCTTCCAGTTGGATTATATACATCCTATAAGTATACTTAATAGAGATTGCATTGTTTTTCAGAGATAGGGCACATAAAAAAATAGGAAAAATTAAGATGACCAAAAATAAAAATCAAACAAACGAGTAATTCTGCTTGCTTTTAAGAGATTTTAAAAACAATGTCCTAAAATATTAAACAGTAATATTAGAAAGACTGATCCATGTTAGGATAGAATGACTGCGACTGATGTTCTTGTAGTCCAGATTTTGTCCACCTTTACCTATAAAACCCAATGATGCATTAAAAGGAAATTATAAAAACAACACTAAAAGAACAGATCTTGAGAGGTTGAGGAAGTTACATTTATTTTAAGGATGAAGGTAGAAATGCTTTTCCATGATCAAACAAGGTGAACACACACATACAACAATTACAGCTTTTCATCAAAACATGTTGATGTTATTCTAAGATAATACAAGTTGCATCAGTTCATATACAGTTTATATATACATATATATAATTTCATTATTATTGTTTTTTTATTTTTGCTGATGCCGCATTGTTTCATGTAAAATTTGCCTTTGGTTAAGACAAGGCTAAATAATGTCACTTTTATATTCATATCACAACACATGGCAAGCAAACCAGGTGTAGTAATTACACATAAATCGAATAACTCATCACCTTTTTAATATTTAAAACCGTTTCCTTGCTAAGTTAGCAGGCTAACAGTTTGGTTCCGTTAGCACCGAGTTGGTGACACAACCTTACTTCCGCTACAAAGAAAATAATGTCTAATATTCGCATTAATGATTATTATGAGGATAATAACATCAACGTAAGCAATAAATAATGCGTTTTTAAAAACTCTCTGGTACTTACGTAAAGTGTCAGCGAAGTTTAAATGTTAAAACTTACTGACGGCGTATACCCTTGGCGCGTGCAGTTTGTGTTTTGCAACGCATTCTGGGAAGGACAGAAATGATTGGCTGATGGGTGGCTACGTCACTTCCTTTCACAGTGTAAAGGTAACCATAGAGACGAAAAGTAATCAGAAGAAGTTCTCTTACCCGCTATAATCTAGTAATTCGAGGTCTTGCTTGGAAAGCCATTTGTTAACACAGTTCAGCACAGTTAAGTTTATTTAAATACAAAAGGCAATTTTCAAATGATTAAAGAGCTTATTAAAAGGAAAAAAAATCTTTAGATCCAACCTGGGTATATACATATGCTGTTTCATAATCTAGCTGTGACTGTTCACAGTATTTACACATTTTAGTGTTTTAGTGTTGCATTTGTCACACCAAGACTTAAGGATCACCAGACCTGTAAATAAATCAATAAAAAAGCCTTCACAAAACCTCTAAAAATATCTCCATAAACACAACAGCCAATTTCATACACAGAAATTAAGAAAGAGAGAAGGAAAAGCATTTAACATGCATAACAACCCAGAAAAGTTAAAATAGCCAATTGTAAGATTTTGAGACACTGTATGGCTGTTAGAGATGCTCTTAAATGCACAAGACATAGAATAATTGTGAACCATTCCATTTCAGTCACCTTTTAGGGTAGAAGCATCTCAGTAAAAATAATAAATAAAATCCTGGATATCCTAAAGTGTGCTCTTTAGAATCCATCAATCCAACAGACCTCCAGCAGACTAAAACTTTGAAGTAACCTAAATGAAAGGAGTTGCAATAGTACTTAAATATTACAGTCTTAAATTGAATCCAATTTTGCAACAATTTGCATTTTAGCAAAAAAAAAAAAAAAAAAGTACCTTTTGGTATATATTTGCTATGGGTGTAAAAATAATGGATTTTACTATTCAAATCTGTTTTGCAAACATTTAACTGCATAAAACATAGATCCTCACAAGCTCAAATGTTTTATAAAGATTACAAATTACTTAAAGGACCAGTTAAAAGAATGACTTTATAACTTTCCCTATGAGAAAATTGTCCTTCAAAAGCCTTAATGGATTTTTAATTTTTTTATAGTTTGCTAATACTCACATATTTCTATAAATTTAATTTTTTGTAAGTAGAGAACTAAACAGAACCACATCTACACCAGACATGAGTTGAATTTATGGTATAAATAATACTACTAATATTTGATGTAATGGTGCTGGTAAACAGTACCAGATTACAATTCAAGTTAATGTTATTTTTATTCATATTGAAACATTTAAACATAATTTGTGATGTATGTACATACTGTTTTAAAAATTAGCATCTATCTGCTATTTTTGTTGTTGTTGTTTTTTAAACCTTTCCTGTTTTACATCCGTTAGGATTGCCAGACGTATTTGTATTCTATAAATGCCAGAATAACTTGAGCGGATGTTTTTAGACAACTTTTTTTGAATTCACAAGTTTACAAAAAAAAGAAAACAATTTAGTTTATTTGAATAGCACCAACAAAGATCGCCGTGAGACACTTGACAAAAAAAAGGAAATTTCAATCAAACAGACAAATGCAAAATCAAATACTTACATTCCAGTTGGATCAAAGCATACAGTTAAGTTCAGCTTGTTACTCTAGTAGATAAAAAGGTATTTTTACACAAGAAAACCCTCCTGATTTCATTGAGTAATCGATTTGCAAATTTAAAAAGGTCCTGATATAGATATTTTGCTTTTGTAGTGCAATTTCGGCCCTCCACAAGTTTCAAATGCTTAAAATACATAAGGTATACATGTATACACAGGATGATGACATTAAGGATGTTTTGGTTGGAAATGTTCATATTAGCCTTTGTACAAAACCAAAACTCCTTGGAAAGACATCAGTTAGGACAGGAGAAAGAAGTAGCTCCTTTGCAGCTGAGATACAACACAATTATCCCACAAACTAATTACAAAACCAGATTATAGTTTGTGAAAGCCCTCAGGAATCAAGAACTTAATTTTTGGAGATTTGCCCATTTGAGAATGACGAGCTTTGTTTTATATTGAAGAATAGCTTGTTAGCCTGACACCATCCTCCTTACAAGAAAGTACAATGATGGTAGCATCATATTGTATTGTGGAACTGTTTTACTGCAGAAGGAATGTTTAACATAATAAAGTATGACAAGGACAGAAAATCTGGTGGAAATATTAAAGAAACATATCAAGACATCTACCCCAATAAAGCTTAGGAAAAAAAAATTGTGGGTACAGTTGAAACCCGGCTTAGTATCACCAGTTATTTCTGGAGGAATGGGTCAAACTTTAAGTGATATTGTGAAAAACCTGCAGGAAAAACATACTTAGCATGTTCGACCAAAGTCTGAAAGTTTAAAAGGTAATTTACTGGAGACTGATGTGATGTACTGTAAGAACGTTTCTGAATTTGAAGATGTCTTTAAAGAAATGTGTTTCTCATTACTCATGCTTTTAAAAAATAATCTGAACAATGCTAGCCATGCTAAAGCAGATTGTTACAATGTAAGAAAAACATTTGATTTGTATTATAATACCTTTCATAATTATGTTTTTGTGGAAATGTCATTATTTTGTAGCATATGACAGGAATCCTTGATCCTTGCTGTTTAGTAAACAGCACAATATTGCCCATCTTAATTGATGTATATGCATTCCTCAAACCAGTTTGAAGCAGAAGCTAAATAATATTATAACAACGCAAAATCAAATCACAGCTAAAAAATAAATGAGCTTATGTTAAAAAGCAACTGTGTTGTAATCTTCACTGGTTGCGTTAAACACAGAATCAGCCCATGTTATTCTTCAGTCTGAAATCTTCATCTTTACAAAGCCACGGATGCCATATATACAGAAAGTACTAGAGTTTGACCACAGTAGTTCATCTGAAAAATAAACATTGTTCAGTAAGATTGACACAAGGAATTTTTCACAGCAACTTCTAAGTAACACCTTAACATTACCTTTAACCTTTTAAAACCACTGCTTTGATTGATTTATCGTTTCTTTTTTTAATTAAATGGATGTACAGACTAAGAAAAACTAGCACCGCAACACACAACATATTTTAAACCACACATGAAACTAAACAGCGTAAAGCAAGTCCAAAACCTGGACAGTATACATCCTATTATAGAGGCTCAACTTTTATATAGAAGTCAGACCGAGTTGCTTCTGCACTGGAGAGGCACAGAGGTGCGAGACATCTCCACGTGTACCGTTGACATGGGGAAACGCTCCAACTCTTCTTCTTGCGCGAAACAGCAGCAGTGGAGCAGCACCTCCCGTACTTCCTGTCGAAAGTTGGAGTTGAGAAAGCCATAAATGATAGGGTTGATGCAGGTGGAGGACATGGCCAACAGGTGGCAGAGAGAGAACAGGAGATTGTGATGACAGACAGGCAGAGCCTCCAGGTCCCAGTCAGCTAGCACGTTGAAGATGGTGAGGGGAAGCCAGCAAAGGGCGAAGGCTGTTATGAGCGCGACCAGCATAATGTTGATACGCCGGCTGTTGGTGATGCGCTGGTTTTCTGGGGTCCTGGCACGGTCCAGCATGTCTTTGCGGTGGCGAAGGCGAACGAAAACCCTGACGTAGCAGAGCAGTACCAACAGGAGCGGACCACAGTATTGGAACAGCAGCAGCCATGTGGTGTAAGCTACCCTATGTTCATGAGATGGCCAGTGCTCCACACAGGCCTCCATGTGAGGGGAGGTGGGGACATAAGAGAAGAGAGAGCGATATAGATTTAAAGGCACCGATGCGTTTTTGTAAGTACTGGAGACAAGCTGGGGAGGAGATTCATTGAGATAAACATGAGAAGAAAGCTGGGGATGGAGTGGGAGGAAAACATTGGTATACGGTTCATTAGTGAGCAGTTGAAAGGCTAAAAAGGGTGTGGATGTAAAGCTGGCAAGAATCCAGATAAAAATGACTGCCATGTAGGCCTGTGGAATGCTTGGTTTCCATCCAGAGGGGTTAATGATGAGCTGATGTCTTTCTAGAGCAATGAAGACTAATGACAGCACAGACACTGTGACAGACACACACTGGATGAACGGCACAAGACGGCACAACAGCGACCCAAATACCCAGTGGTCCATGAGTGTATAAATTACAGTGAAGGGGAGACAAAACATGCACACCAAAATGTCAGAGAATGACAGGTTGCAGATAAAAATGCTGGTGACGTTGATTTTCTCTCTACGATTGGTGATGATGCAAATGAGACCGATGTTGCCCACCAGCCCCAGCAACATCGTAACACTGTACCACACCACAAGACATGCTGTGAGGACAGGAGACATATGGCATTGCTCTCCCTGCTCAAGAACAGAGATGTCAGACATTAGCTGGGTTTTGTTGAATGGCCACTCCTGCACAGACTCATGGCTGGCGCTTTCCTTTTCCCAAAACAGGGAATGTAAAGAGTTGGAGCCATTAAAGAGCAGAGCTGATGTTGGTAAAGAAGACTGGTTTTTGTTGGCACCGAAGGACATATCACCAAATCTCTCTGGATCTAACCATCCAATCCAATCTTATGGAAACATACATCTGAAACAGGGAGGAAGAAAAGAAAAAAATGAAACTTAGTGATCGTCTTAAACTACAGGTTTTTAAAAACATCAATTGAATTGATTGCAATGAAACTGGACTGCTTTTTTTTTAGGCTGATAGTCAGGGAGCTATTTAATTTAACCCAATTGGAAAAATAGTTGTATTGCACTCTGCTTTCAAAATGCAGTAGAGTATTCAGTACAATTGGTGTAAACTCAAAAACCATGGTACTAAGTAAGCCTCAAAATAATCTATATCAAGGCATCTTAAAAAAATAAGCCCCATCCATGTTGTTACTCTCTCTGATTTATTTGGTCTGCTAGCAAGCTCGCTCTGACGCTCACTTTGTTGACAAAATCTCAAATATTTACCTTACCCTTAACCTGCAAAGACAACAAAGCATTAAGTGCTAAAAATATTTAGAATTACATGAGTTTTCAAGACAGATAAGTCATTTAACAAAATCTGCCGTGTCTAATACAATGTACAGAGGACAAGAACAGTTTTCGGGAGTACTTCGCTGAAAAAATAATTACTGTCTGCAAGGCACATGTGAGCTCTATAGAACGAAAACAGGAAAAGAGGATGGATTCCTAATTACCAATCGAAAAACGTCTGTGATAGAAATACTTAATCAATGGAAAATAGCGCTTCCTATTACAATCTTTTAAATCCCAGCCTGAGGCACTGGTTTGGTAGTTCTCTTACCTCCTATTAGATGTCTCCTTACCTCCTTTCTGTGACAAGATAAATCCACACAAGCATTTTCACTTTATTTACTCAAATTTATGTTGGAAACTCTGTTATCACAAGTTTTGTTTTGGAAGAGAGGGTAATATGTATTTATGTCCAAATCTTGTATTTGAAATCTGCCTTGGGCTTGTAGGTTTTCTTTTGATATTTTTTTTAATTTTGGTCGATTAAATAATATAAGAATAAAAAATCAAAACAATTTTTAAGAAACGCTAACAAAAAAACTCAAAAGACTCAGATTCGGAGTGATATCTGGTACATTTGTCCTTGTTTAATGAGACACTCTAGGACCTCCAGATTCCTTCCCCACAAATCCACATGTTTCAAGATAAAGATGACAGCTTCGTGACTAAAATTACCGTGCATACCCCGCAGAACAGATTAGTCTTTTTTCTTCTTTTGACTGATGTGGTACGTCAAAGTGAAAAGGCGTGACATCGTCAGAATCCTAAACATGGATGATGCAAGACGTAACCCCCCCAAGCCCCCCTAGGTTCTCCAGCCATGTGCTGTGAAAGCCAACATCATAAACAAAATGAATCTGTCACTTTCTATTAGCAGTACACGCACTTAGCTATCAGTCACTTCACGCTGCCTCCTTACTAACCTACCCTGTCAGCGTGTGGACTGAGCTGTGGGCAGTGTGGGACAGCATTCATCATCCTTCGTTAAGGGCTGGCGAAGCAATGGTGTTACCACAACTAGAAGGACTTAAGTCAGATCTGAACAAGAAACACCAGACACAAAATGTCCATTACCGTTACAAATTTCATGGTGTATTGATCCAACAAAATAGGATAGACATCAAGGTTGTAGGTGTGTTATTTTGTCCTGCATTTCTTGTGCTGAATCTCTGTATAGTAAGGGAAAATCATGACCTGCCTGGCTCTATATGCTCCATTATATTCCTCTTTTCTCCCTTCAGCGAAACATCCTCCATCTCTCAGAAAATAGTAATGAATGGCTAAATGTAATTTTATTCCCCTTGGGTTTTTCTTTTAGGAAGCAGCATTGCGCAGGACACCTAGGGTTTTCCTTTACTCAATCATGCATCTGCCTGTTTGCTTGTTTTGCTACAACAATGCAGTTTTTTAAATGCATCACAATTTCACAATGTTTTTATCAGCAACAATTGACATTTCAAAGTGTTGTGATTATAATCTATTGAAAAAAACATTTGTTATAATATTAGATGTAAAAATAACAACAACTGTTAAATCTGAGCCTTTGGAGAGTCCCACCAGCTTACCTAATGTGTTTCCAACAAAAAAGCTTGCATGTAATTAAGCTACTTGTTCCATAAAAAATAAAAAATAAATGTAATTCTCAAAAGCCATGCTTTTTACATCTATTTTTCTGAGTTTCTTTTCTATTGTTATGTTTTAAATGAATCCTTTTTGTATATAACCAGAGAAAATGTACACATATTTACGGTATTCGGGACCGATTTCATTATCTTTTGCCTGCTCTGTGTGGAGAGTAAAGGCAGCTGGAATCTGTCTGCTTTAGTCAACCTGTACTAATGATCTGATTCTCATTGTTATTTGCTTGGGGTGTCACAGATTGTGGGTGAGTCCTCTAAATACGTTGCCACTGTAATGAGCTATGTTATCTTCACCTTTCCACACAGTGTCGCTAATAAATGTTTTCTAAAAAAAATATTAATAATTCTGTTTCTTTCATTCAAAAAAGCTGCAAAAACTGCACAGCCTTCTTCTAAAGTGAAAACAATCATCAAACACTATTGTTTAAATGTGTCACTCAAAAGCATTTATACACATAAATTCTTACAAAACAGCTGCAAATCTGACTGCAAAGCAGCACAGTTACAGATCATAACCCTCACTGCATTCAATTTAAGAGATCAAATATTAAAATTACTTCCACTAAATTAAAAGCTTATTAATTATATCATTAATTTCTGGAAGATTTGAGTCACTCACATGTGGTGGAGGATGAATAAAGAGTTTCTCCGATTCCTTGAAGACAGAAGATGATGCTTTGAACAGGTGTCCACAGGCAGGCGAGTTAAAGACAGAGCTGAATATCATAATAGCTGGAGCATTGCTGTCAGAAACAGCAGTGAGGGTCGAACAGCTATAATTGGGCTCTGGGAGCTGAACTGGTACCATAGACCCTTCGAGTGGGGTTGTTTGCTGTCACACAGTGGTTGGATTATTATATAACACCAGATGCTGCAAATACTGGAAAAAATATTTATCAAACAAAGCACAAAGCACAGCTAAATAAAATTTATATTATGAAAAGACCAATAAAGGCAGTTGCTGCTATTTTTTTTTTTGTTTGTTTTTTTGTTGTTATTGTGTAAACAGTGTAATCGATTTAAAACGTGTAAAAAAGCATCACGAGAGTGGACTGAAGTTGTCTCTTAAACATTAGGGAGTTGTGTTGTGTCCTCAGTGAGGACTGTGTTTTGTCTGATTTCTGCACCATCTTGGCAGACCAGGCGTCTTTATCTACACAAGCTGAAACTCCTCAGGGAAATCTATGGTAGCTTGAGACGCAGAAGGGAACAAAGAATATAATTGTCGAAATGGTTTTGCTAGTTAGACATTGTAAAAGAACATGAAAACACAAAGTTATGTGGCAAATTAGTCTAAATTAGAGAGGAATTATTTTATTTCAAATGGTCACAAATAAATAATCTAATCTTGGTATTTGTAGAATCAACTTTACCTTCAGTTAAAGCTGTGTTTTGTTTTTACCAGGTTGGAAAACATAGATAGAATGAACGTTTCACCTGTACTAATTTGCAAACTCTGCTCAAGCTTTGTAGTTTTGCAATGGATTCTAAATTGGAGCTTGATTGAGCTATTTGAACATGTTTTATTCAATTATACATAAATATACATTATATAAACACTGGCTAGATGTTTAAGGTCATCCTGCTGGAAGGATCTACTTTTGCTTCTGGAAATTGCCCAATTAAATAGTAGCATAAGCCTGTTGTTGACTCATATTGCTTCTTCTTCACTGATAACACAGCAGTTGCATATAGGATATATATATAGGATAAAACTACATATTTTAGGGGGTTCAAAAATATTCATGTAATCATAGTCACATAGCTTCATTTTTGAGTACTATCAAGGACCCTGGGTTGTTCAAGTTTTTTCACACATCCACCTTGAGGAAATATCCACTTTAAATCATATCGGTCTTAAATGAGATTTGCGTTTAATTAAATTGCCGTCTAGACCAAGATCTGATATCATACAGTTTTAATGGTTATACTTCTTGTTTTAGGACGAACCAGAATAAAATATTATCTATATTTAGGGAAATAATGTCAAAAAGAGAATTAAAAAAAAAAACTCACATGCTGCAGCAGCTCAAGCTTTCCTTTTGTGCAGGAGCCCTCCAAGTCCGCTCTCTCAGCCATTTAGACACAAAAACCGTGCTCCTTACCATCTTCATCCACACAACCTGCATGTAAAGAAATTAAACCTGTTTCAGAGGAAGACAGGTTATGTGTTTATTTCGCTCTAAACAAAATTTCATGCCAGCTGCTAATCCTCTATGTGCTTTTATTTGTGTGGTTTGATTTATAAACAGTTTGAGTCTTGAAGCAGATATCATGAAAAACGTCGAACAGCTTCCAAAAATTCAGCTTTTTCTTGTTTTGTTGTTTGTCAGCAACCAAACCTTTTTGCTTGCTACTTTCTTTTTTTTCTAAAAGTACTTTTGGAAATGGAGAAAGCTTTCCACCTTCCGAAATCATCCTTTACACTGTACTGTATACTCTGCAGGCGGCAGGATATTACTCACCTTTTGGAGGGTTTGTTAAATCTTTCATCCCCAACTCCTGGAAGAAGCAGTCAGAGTGACACAGGACAAGAAGACCCAGCAGACAAGAAAACAAGGACGTGAAGAGAACCTGACAAAAGGACATGTGTGAACATGGTGTTTTGTTGTCCTCAAAGGTTTATTTGCACATCTGTCAAATTCGGTTAAAACTGTTCAAATTGATGTAGGATATCTTTTTTGGTTTTATCAGAATTTCAAGCAGCACTGCAAATGAAATGGCCTGTAGTTTGTTAGGCTGTCATAACTGGAGGTTTTAAACTATTACAGCACAGAAAATAATACACAGAATTTTATAGTTTGCTTGAATTTAATGGACTGCACCGCTTCTCGTGCAACACATAATATATATTTAATACCTGCAGAACAAACTCTTAAGCGTTCCCCAAATTAATTATTTGTTGTAACTGTAAAAAAAATGGCTTCAATGTTTTACAATTACTTTTACTCAGATTTAATATTTCTGGTTTTACTAAAGGATTAATACATTTCCTAGTCGTATGTTTGTAAGGGGTTCACTTTAGACCCACATGTGACTAATTTAATACAAGTGGAGTTTTATTTATGTCCCAAGTTAACAAGAAAAAATTGAAACCATACACAGGGTTTAGGAAACGTTTGTTTATTCCAAACATCTTTAAAAAATTACAGCAGAGTTGCTAAAATGCATGGCATCTTCAAATGAGATCTGATCCTGGCAAAATAGGTTAGTGTTTGAAACCTGAGAACCACAGTGATGGTTTATACAAGTGGGTGCATAGTCCAGCTTATCATTAATTTAAGTATTTATGCTGCGACTTGTCAGAGATTTGTTTTAAGGTGGGGAACACATGCACAAATTATGTTTAGATTGCACAGTTAAGGCACATTTTGAGAATATATACACAACTTGCTATAATAGATCTTGCATGCTCTTTTTAGGCTATTTTACAAAGCCATATGCAGATAAGTACAGCGCAATGGAAGCTGAAGACCAATACAAAGGTTTTCCCTACTTATACTTTACCAAGTGTAGGTAACTTAAAACACTGATTTCTACAAAATTAAAAAACTGCATCTCAAACATAATTTTACATTTTAATGTATCCCAAAGTAACTATAAATTTTTATCAAAAAGACAAATAACAAAAGTAATTGAAAATGGAATTATTAGTCAATAAAAAAGCAGAGGTCAGGTATTTGGTTGCATATAGATAAAAAGGGTGCTTTGGTCACACTACAGTGCTATTAGCAGCAAAACGTAAACTTTCAGCTATATAAGACAGAAAAATGACATGCATTTCTTTTGTAAACAAAGTTTGACAAATAAATGTTTGGTAAATTGTAAACATCCCACAAGTGGTATTTAATAATGCTATATGTTGAAAGTGTACAATCTCCCAGAAAATGCCAATAACCAATCTATTACAATAAACAAGTCAGTAGCCTAATATTTTTTTTTGGAAGGGAGCAATTTACCAGTTTAACATGCTATAAACTATATTACTACCCAACTATGTCATCATAGGTTTATCCTAAATATGAGGCAACATTTGAAAACAGCTAGTAGCAATCTTAATTTACTCCACGAAATCTATAAAAATGCATTTTAAACTTTTTCTGATCAGATCCACTGAATGTGTTTAGCTCCAAAATGGTAAATGGTTTCTTCATTTTAGCCACCATGTCAGTTTTTTAGCAGAGGTATGAAAGTTTGCAACCCAAACTGTAAAACTCTTCATTTAAATCTGAGAAAAACAGATTTTTTTTTATTTTTCCAAAATAAGAAAATACATTAAGATAATAAAAAAGAAACTTTATTGCGCTGATATGGGAAGCTCAATTATTATAAATAAATAAATAAAAAACTTTAAAAAAAAACCTTCACCCGATTAAAGTTTTCATAAACGCAGGCCTATTGAAGGGCCAGTTATACTGGTTGGGGACGGGTCCATTCACGTTGCTCTCAAAGAAGGAGAACATGGGGAACCAGATCCGCGCCCTGCGACTGTGCTGGTAGGCACGGGTGTTGGCCAACGTGTGGTAGTAGAGGAAGATGCGGGTGGTGATGTAGAAGGCTATGAAGACGTCAATGGAGTAATGCTCGTGGGCCGCCAGGATGAAGAAAATCCCAAACAGGTTTAACACCCAGGAGATGGTATGGATCAGGTTCCAGTTTCTTGGGGTGTCTAAAAATACGAGAAGTTACTGAGAAAAATCTTTAGAGAGTACATGTGGAGTTCCTTTAATTGATGTAACAGTTTAATAAGGTTCCCTGCTCAAATTACAATGGCTTTCAGGTTCTGTTAAGGACTGAGAGTTTTTCTTATTAGTTTATCAAATATGTTTCAACGTGATCAGTCTTAAAATATAGACTAGAAATGGGACCAGAAATGGGAAGAGAGGCAGGAATAAACGCAAGGGGAGAAAAACAAAAAAAATAGGACATAACAATGTAGGGAGGAATGAGGATAGAATGAAAACACGATAAGAAAGAAAGAAAAGAAAGAGTCTATAAATGCAAATATCTTTCTATATACCTGTTATCTCTCCCCCCTTTTTTGTTAATTCTGATCTCATTAAAGCTGAAATTAAGTTGTAAATACACTGGTAAATAACTATTCTATTACTTATCCAAGACACATGTTTGGTAACATTTATATTACGCTGATGTGCTGAAGGATAGGTTACATAATCCTCAGTATTCATTAACAGGTCTAAGACTAGACTTAGCACAAATACTGAGCAGCGTGTTTACCTCAATTGCTCTTTTCACATGTATTTAAAAGACAATTAATTAAGGAAAACAGAAGAATAACACCTACATTCAGTCACAAAGAAGTTGAGCATTGTGATGACCACAGTGTGTCCACTGAACATGTAGTCTCCGCAGGTTTGGACACCAGTAAGAGTCATGCCGAACCCGCTCCATATGGCCAGCACTCTCTGGATCTTTCCCCAGTTGTCTCCATATGTCTGGAGGACAAAAGAAATGCTTGTACTTACCAGCTACTTAAGGACGAACAATACAAACGTTTATGTTTACAGTATCCTTGGTGTTTTACTCACCAGGCTGGCACATTTCGAGTGCTGCCCAGGCACGGAGAGCGAGGTGACAAACATAGTGCAGCAACGAAGCAAGAACACTGTTCCCATCAAAGAACACAGCCGTCTGAGGAGAATTGACCTGAAAAACAGACAGAATAGAGGTTTATGTTAAACCTACAGCATTTCGGAGCATGGGGGATTACAAAGGGATCACTGGCAAGAAACATACCTGTGCTTGTGAAGCAGAAGGATCAACAAAAACATGTAACACAAGATAAGGCCACAAGCCTCAGCCATCACAAAAGCCCAAGGGATTCTGGGTACACTGTTAAAGGAGGACAATATATCAGGATGTAGAGAGTGCAAAAACAAGACAATGTGTCCATGAACTATGGAGATAAAGTTGCTCAACAAGCGTTGGAATCATCATGTGCTGTTTATTTTTTATTTTTTTACTGACTGTTATCATTGCAAAACACACAAGATAAGGAGGTCGGTTCATACCTGTCCAGGAATATATCAGGAAGAGGCGGATAAGTCCTCATGTCAGGGACGCGCTCGTGCACAATAACCATGATGAAAGAGGTCAGTCCGCACACCAAGAACACATACACAGAACTGATGACCGTCTTCCAGACCTCCGGATCCAACCTGCCGGCCATCGGCTGTGGAAATCTCCCGCTGGAGTGTGTTTGACAGTGCGTCGCCCCCGGCACACATCCCAGACGGCTACTGTTTCTCAGCCGCAGCTCCATCCCATTACACAAATGATCTGCTCCGTTAAATCCCCTCATCTCAGCTCCATCGACGCTCCACTCAGCCCTTGGAGCGCCCAGCGAGAGTCCAGCAGATGGAGTGTCTAATGGCCACAGACCCAGCTCCTCTAGCTCAGCTTTATTGTCCCGGTGGAGGCGGCGGAGGGCCAGAGTCAGTCTCTTGATGTCTCCCAGCAAGGGGATGCTGAGCGGAGGACCGCGCAGATCGGACTCGGTCAGAGCCAGCAGACTGAGGCCATCGATGCGGTGCTGCGAACACAACAGATTCTTGTACAGCCCGAAGCCTTCCTTGTTCAGCCACATGCCCACTTGATCAGTGCTCCAGGCACTCACACGACCATCTAACTCTGACATTCTGCGGCAGACAAAAACACCAAACATCAAGAATGGATCGTTTTAATTTGACAAGAATTACCAGACCTCCTTTTCTGTAACATATTTCTGATTTACAGCACATTGCAACATATATTTAAAAACGTGTTGTATCACAGCCACAAGATCCAGTGAATTTTACTCAAATCTTTACGGTATTTCTCTACCGGCTGTTCAACATCTACACTAAGTTTTTCGCAGTTTTTTTTTTTTTTCACAACTTGAATTTCAGCGCAACCTTTATGAAATTCCCTCCCCCTTGAAAATATGCAGTCCCTTATGGCAGTCTAATAAACAAACTCCTGTTGAGTTACTTTATGTGATCACTGGTTCTCTAATAACGGTTCGTTTGTAACCTTACAAAGTACTAGTACCTGTTGATATACTTCTGCAAAACACAGCATATTCTGCTGACAACAACCCCCACCTCTACCTTAAAGATCAATATTAATCAGAACATTCAACAGGCTAATAATATAGTAAAAAAAGTACCCACTATTATATTCTCAAGTGTAAATCTAAGGTACATTTTAAAAGGTTTGAAATGCCTTGCTATTCGGTCTAATTATTAATGTTAATGGATTTAATTGTTAAGATAAAAGCTTTCAGTCCGAATGCCTTTTTGGTTTTCAGGCGGTTTCCCCCACATCATTGCTGTACCTTGTAAGGCGAGTATGCACTCTGTTAAGCAGGAAGCAGGTAAAAGTCAAACCAAATCAAACAGCGGTCCTCCATATTCTATCCCTGTTGCTTTAGAGAAAGTAAATTAATCTATCACTTGCAGAAAAAACAGAGAATGTTTGCAGACTAAACAAAAGTTTAGATAAAAACAAAGTAAGAGAACTTCTGTCTTGCACACTGACTCAACTTAGATGATTTAATTTTGGTACTTTATTTGCTTCAGTTTTTACTCTTTGACCTTCTGTGATAAGCTTGCAGGGATATTGCTCTGCAACTCTGCACCAACGTGAGGTGGCTTGTGTTGATTTTCTGCTCAATAGACACTCGTTGGACTTAAAATCTATACGGCACGCCGCATTTTGCAACCTATATTCTATAAAATGTCACTAGTTTTTAAGACACTACCACTTTATTTCACCATTAATTGACTATTTAAGGATATATCAGCCTCCTGAACATCATTTAATAGTCAAAATCTGTAAATAATATTTTTCAACATCTTTTTTACCTGTGTTGAATTTAAATGATGTGACAGGTTCAAATACCAACAATAATTTCTGCAAAACAGGCCTTTTACAGAAAACTAGATTTTTAGCAGTATTTTTTATTCACAAGAAGAAAGACCTGACATGAAAAATACAAGAAATTATTTTTGGTTAAAGCTGAAAATAAAAATATTGTTTTTTGTTTTCCTGAACACCCCTCTTTTCTGATTTTTTGCAATTGGAAATAAGATACTTATATTTAACAAAAGTCAAAATAAGAAGCGGGATGTTCAAGAAAATAGTTTTCCTTTTTTTTTCATATTGAACCTTTTCCTGGTATTTGACCAAAAACTATGATGACCACTTGGAAACCAGATTTTGTAATCCTTAATCTACTTTCTAAATAATCCGCTGAACAGTTAAGGGTCACTGTCCGGTTGCAAGACATATTTCTGCCCAAGCTTTAACTACTTGACTAAAGTCTTGACATACTTCAACCTCTTTTTATCCTCAATAAGCTTTGTATTTTTTGTGAAATGCATGGATAGTTTCACGTACCGTAACATTTTAGACAACATATCTGAATAGCAAGGCCAGACCCTACAAATAACAACAACAAAAAATCAGTACCGGCCAGGAAAAACCTGTTACAATAAGCTTTTCCAAATATTTAGCAAACCCATTATCTCCATTTAGGCATGAAAAGATTTCCACATCCTTCGATTCCTAATTTGACCCAGCAAAATACTGGGAAGTACAACAGAATCTGTGTTTAACATTCATACCTTGTTGAAATAATTGCGATATTCTAGATATAAATAAAAACAAACAAAAAAAAAAAACAACAACAACAGCAAAGCTTGGAGATAAAATAAGGAAAAGTTGCGACTAATACAATAAAAGACTGGGTTACCATGATGGCAGAAAAACAGTCTCAGCCACCCATGACATCATTTCACTAAAAGTGGCCACACTGGTTTCACCCCAACACTAAATATAAAAGCATCCACAGGCTCACACACGAAGCTGACATACAGGTAGGATATGTAAAAAAGGCACAGATCTATAACCTAATGACTCACCAGCACAGCCTCCTAAAAGAGGAACAGTTAAGGTTTAATGAAGGCTCCAGAGTTAGATGGCGTCTTCTGTGGCCGAGGACTCACTTGGGGTGAATAAGAGCCAAGTCAGCACATTTGGTCAGCTTACACTGAGTCACTGAGAGCAATGGCACACAACTGGGACAGAGAAAGCTCCCAGTGTGTTGCAGACAAAGACAGCCCCACAAAAGGCTTTACAGTGTAACCCCTGAAAACCAGGACCAACAAAGACTTATTCTTTTACAAACCTAGAAATGGATGTGAATGTGTTCAGCTGAGGAGAAACAAATCACATGAGGCACAATCTGCTGTTCTAAACTTACTCTAAGAATCAAATAATGATGCTGCAAAGCTATGTTCACCTACCTTGTCCAAAGAAAAGAAGAGCCAGTGTCACAATGCTACCGGATGTTTGCTTCTTTTGATGCACTTTTCTGCCTTGTTCCTCCACTCCCAGGATTGAGTCATGTCAAACATGCTGGAGAGACAACTAGGCAACACCAAACAGGAAGCCAGCTCTAACAAACAACAGCAGCAAGGAAGAGCCTGCTGCTTCAGGCAGGGGTGCAACTAGGAGCACACTGACATCTTCAGGCCAGTCCTGGGAGATCAAAATCAAAAACAAAACAAAACAAGGACCTGATTACAGCCAATGTTGAACAAGGTAGATTTAAAAACAAAAATAATGTTGTAGTTAGACCTGTTTGACAGAAACACCATGTGGCCTTATATAAACTCTCCTAACTGCAAAAGATGTGCCAGTGTTTCTGATATGCCTTTTACCAAAGAGCACCACCTGTTTGTGGCAGTCACTGGTTGAGCAGAGGGACAAGTTTGTTTCCTCTTGAGGAGAACTACAGAGTGGCGTAAGCGATCTAAAACACAGACATGACAGACGGGAAGCCTCCCCTTGGTGTTGCAATGGGAGAGAAAGGTTTCACAGAGGATTCAAAGCAGACAGACACAGAGGAGGAGGAAGGCGCTCGCAGCACAGGTGAGACTCCAACTCTTCAGGAGCTGGAGGAGATCTTACATTCAGCTCCTCGCTCGTGTCACCATGCAGATGAGGTGTGGCCAAATCTTCTGCTGGGAGACATGTGAGTGTCCTGGTGTGCAAGGTTACGTTTACATAGTTGTATGCATTATTATCGCACATTTAAAATGTGTTTTGCATGCTTTGATGATTTCCCCATGTTTCACTTTAAAATCACAAACTTTAATATGTTTTATTTGGATTTTTATACTGACAAAAAAAAAACATGTTGAATCATTAAAGAAATATGCCACAACATTAAACATTTGAAGATTTAACTGAGAGGCTGAGCAAAGAGAGTGTAAAGGCAGTGAGGAAACCAATGTTAACTTTAAAGGAGCTGCAGAGCTCTGCAGTTCAGGAGGTAGATTATTTCAGCAGGACAAGTTTTTGTTATGCACTCCACTAATCTGGCTTTCATTGGAAAGGGGCAAGAAGAAAGTCACTACCGCAGAAAGATGGTAAAACATAGTGGTGGCAGCATCATGATGTGGCGCCATTTTTGAGTAGAGTGAGAAATGTTGAGCAGTGTGGATGGACAGAGGAATTGAAATAAATAAATAAAAATCCTGTTAAGGTCTTGAAAAGGTTAAAGACTGTGGTGAAGGTTCAACTTTCTTTACATCACCTCCGGACAAGCATCCAAAACTCAACTAGATAGTTTAGGACCAGGAATTTTAATCTGTTAGAATGGCATGCTTAAATAATAACGTTGAGAATCTGAAGATTAAATAGATTTTCATTCCCTCGGACCAAACACTAGCAACATGGCAAAAACAATGGGATACAAATGGTGGTTTTACATTTTAGAGTGGAGCCTGAGTATTCACTGGGGTAAGAAACCACAACAGGGCGTGAATACCTGAAATACACAAAGGCTTAAGTCTCCCACTTCAAAAATTAATAGATGAAACACCAAGGTAGACGTCATTGCGTTTTTCTTATTTCCAGACCAGTACCAAGGTGAATAAATGCCACTCAGGGACACACTTGTGCACGATAACCATGGCCAGCGAGGTCAGTCCGCACACCAAGAATACAAACACAGAACTGATGACTGTCTTCCAGACCTCTGGATCCAACCTCCCCGCCATCAGCTGCTGAAATCTCCCGCTAGATACAACGCAAACTAGCCTTTCATGTATCATAAGGGGCGGCAGCTTCCTAAGTAATGTTGGATATGCTCTACGGATAAAACATGCGAAGAAGCAGGTTCTCCACCAATAATGTGGAGAAACCTCCACATAACCATCCTGGAAAATATAAACAATGGATGGAGGTATGTATGGGGTAATGGGAGAAGGCTACAGGAGATCCTTTCTACCTACAGAAATAATAACAGGTCTGTAATAGTACAGAGCTTTATCAAGTCCAGCAACCCCAAAATACAAATAAAGGCAGATTCGATTCATTTATTATGTAATCACTTTCACATATATTGGTAAAAAAAAAAGAAAAAAGAAACCACATATTATTTAAGCTATACAAACCCCTTGAAAATATTAAAAGGAATATGAATGGTTAAGTATTGTATTATTCTTATCCAAGGTATATCTTTTACACAGGTTTATGTCCCACGATAAGTTTGGACTCTGGCAGCAGGGCGTCACTCACGTGCTAAACGCTTCCCACGGGAAACTCTGCTGCAAAGGCAGTGACGATTTCTACGGGACCACTGTGAAGTATTACGGAGTTCCCGCCAACGACCTCCCGACTTTCAATCTGTCCCCTTTCTTCCGACCTGCTGCAGACTTTATTCACCTGGCTTTGTTATCAGGAGGTATGGCCTACATGTTTTGAGAAATGACAAATAAAATAAACAAGTGAAGGTTTGGTAATTATGTTTTTTTGTTTGATGGTTGTCAGGGAAGATTTTTGTACACTGTGCTGTTGGAGTGAGCCGCTCGGCTGCGCTGGTTTTGGCTTACCTGATGATCCATCATCGCTTCAGTCTCTTGTCTTCTATTCATTGCGTGCAACAGAAGCGTTGGATTTTCCCTAACAGAGGATTCATACGCCAACTTACAGAGCTGGAGCAAACACTGCGCACTGAAAGACAAAATTAGCTTAAATAAGCAGTTATTTTACTGCCAGGTTGAATTAGTGAAGCTTACTTCCTGTTGTTGTCATTGTTAAAGTTAGCATTTTTTATTGTTTGGTTAGCAGGTGGTGCCAAACAGAAGACCAAGAAAGGCAGAATTGTTGTTGGATTTCTGTGTGTCAAATAAACAAAATGTTAATGAAATAAAAAATCATGTTGGGAGATGGAGGATCTGACTAAGGAGGGACTGAACAGTGAAGCTAAAATGTAGGGGAAGACGATTACTGTAAGGCTTAACAGGAAAATGTAATTACTGGGAGACATGCTGCTAATCAGAGTGTTAATTAAAATTAGGTGATGTCTAATCAACAGTTTAACAGATATTCAGAAATAATCTGCAATAAACAGAACACGAACATCAAGACAGATCATAAAAATTATAGAATAACCAGTAATGCTAGTGAAACTGACATCCCACAGATCTTTACAGTTGGATCACTTTTTGCATTTGTGAGCAAGGCTGTTTAGCTGTGTCCCTCTGATTTGACCCTAGTTTTCAGAGAGAGAGAGAGAAAATCACATTGGATCAGACCAATCAATCCACCAGCAACAATAAATAACTCTAACGTTCCTGCCTGCAAGAACACTCTGAAACACCGGGCTAATTTTGGAGCATGGCTGAGCGCCATCCAATAAATCAACCAGCTGCTCATGCTTCTCACCGAGGGGGCGGTGGGCTTGGGCAGCAAGGTCAGCGCAGGCGTCTGCTCAGAGTCTGACTCTGTGCACAGGAAGAATGTCGAGGAACGGCCAGCGACGGGACTTAGTGGTCATTAGGGAACTTGAGCTCATCTTGGACTCCTGCTCGCTGGAGCTCACACCTGTGGATGAAATTTGGCCTAACTTGTACCTAGGAAACTTGTGAGTGTGCTGTGCTTGAAAGCAGAAACAT
The DNA here is from genome assembly GCA_032876305.1 of Orestias chungarensis. NCBI lineage: Eukaryota > Metazoa > Chordata > Actinopteri > Cyprinodontiformes > Cyprinodontidae > Orestias > Orestias chungarensis. The sequence continues at coordinate 2,180,249 of JAVLVB010001089.1, forward strand.
CAAATGTTTTGATTTGTCAATAGTGAAATTTTTAGAGCTGCCCTTCATGATAACCGATAAGTTATTATAGGGCCATCAGCTTGAACCTGTTAAAAGTGTTATAGTATATTTTTTTTATGTAAACTTGTCTATGCTTCTAAATTGTGGTTGTTAAAGTATAATTTTACAGGTCTGTTTTATAAATGTCCTTTTTGTGACTTTTAGGGCTGTTGCACAGAACAAAAACACATTACATAAGTTATGTGTTACTCACGTCCTGAATGCAGCGCACTCCAAACAGGGCAGCATCGGTGATCAGAGCTTTTATGGGAACATATGTGTTTACTTTGGTATCCCAGCCGAAGACTCAGATCACTTTGACCTCAGTCTATACTTTAAATCTGCTGCCGACTTCATCCATAAAGGCCTGAAGAGCAGAGATGGTAAATATCTTTTAAAGAAAGTTTCAAAATATTCTTTATTGTCCCTCATATTTTTCCTGTCATTGTCTACAGGAAAAGTGTTGGTTAACTGCATCATGGGTGTGAGTCGATCAGCCACTTTGGTCCTGGCCTACCTTATGTTGAGGCATCGTTTCTCACTGAGAGATGCTCTGAGACATGTTGTCAAAAAACGAGCCATTTATCCCAACCGAAACTTCCTGACGCTCCTCCTAAAGCTGGACGAAGAGTTGACCCAAAAAAGGATGCTGTGTCCTGTTCTCTGACGTGATTCTCATGACATCAGCATGTGTTGTACTCAAATTTAATCACTTTAGGCGGTGGCTGTAAATAGTGTATTTGTGTTGTGTAAAGCGAAAGAAAACACTTGGAATCGTTATATTAATTTTTATTTTTATTTTATCATCTCGTGAATCTGTGTATTAGCAGGTACTTACAGTCACACAGAACCTAATATATTTCCACATTAATAATTGAACTCCTAAGCATCACCATCACCAGCATAACTACTAACTAATCAGCTTAAACAAGACTTCTTTGTGCTCCACTTTGTCTCTGACCAAATAGATAACATTGCCTTGATTTATGAATCGTATGCCGTTACCATGTTAAGTTTTTGTTTGTTTTTCGTTTGTTAGGTTTCTTCTTTGTGCTTTGATGCACCTTAATTGCCTCTGATAAATCACAATGTCCAAACTAACAAATAAAATCAATTTCAATTCTTTGGTATCAAAGTTTATTGATGTTATTTCTTTGTTAACTTGTAATTACGATTTAAAAATGTTTTGGGGAACTGCCTTTGTGGGGCAGAAAGCATAATTGCGCTGGCAGCTTGCAGCGAGAACCTTGTTGTTTCAAGTTACTTGGTCTGTGTGTGGCTCTGGGATAAGTCAGCAATGTTTTCAGGTTCCCAGTAACCGCTGGAAATATGCGTCACCCCCCTGCTAGCATGCAGGAAAAAGATGTTATAGATGATGAAAAGATGGATTATGGTTTACGAGTTTATCTTTTGTCTTTAAACTCTGACATTTTATTTGTAAAAGTACTGTATAGACCTAAGTTTTAAGTTGATTCTTCTTTAATGCAGACTACAAAGTCGTTATACTTATTGTTTTCATTGTGATATGACCTCAAAAGTTTGAAATTATTGTGGTTGTTTTTCTGATTCACGCTGGGTGAAGGTTTTTACATGTTGAAGCTTTTCAAAACTCCTAATCCACTGTGCTTAGGGCGAAGGTTGCTCAGGATTTGGGGGTTCATCTTGTAACTGGTAAGTTACTGGTTCAAGTCCTTGCTTCATCTGTCTCATTTGGTGCATCCTTGGGCAAGACATTTCACCTGGCTTGCCTCCTGGTGGTGGTCAGGGGGCCTGGTGTTTGGCAACCCACCTTCTGTCAGACTGCCCCAGAGCAGCTGTGGCTACCTTACAGTAGCTTACCATCACCAGTGGATAAATGAGGTGAATTAAATCCACAAAATCTTATTTTCAAGTAGCTGGCAAGGCATGGTGATGAGAGATAAAAATCAAATAAAGAAACAGGAACACTGGGTAAGTACGGATAACGTTCCTTTTGAAAAATTAGTGGTTACTAACACATGGGAGCTTTAATGAGGAGCAGAAAGCATGAGGGTGAATCTTAACTACAAAGAAAAAAATAAAGGAAAAAGCACTGATCAAAATGGACTGAAAACCCCAGAAACAAATGGAATGAGAGAGATTAAAGCAAAATGCATGAAAGGTCTCAAAACAAGAGCAGCAAAAACCTAAGCCTACCAAACAGTGAACTCAAAATTGTACAAAATCAGGTAATGTTATGCTTATGAAATGGTCCGTCTGAAGCAGATTTGTCAACCTTAATATTAATTAAAGTGTATGCTAACCTGTTGAGTGCAAAAAAAAGGAAGAAAATCAACAAACTCTAATAAGAGTTCAAATATGGAGCTAAGATTCTCCGAGATGCCTGCTGAGTGATATGTTCAATTCATACGTCCCTTAATTCAACATTTCTATCCAGTGTAGATTAAAGAATAGTAACAACAATTCAAACTTGTAATTAGTTGTACTGAAATGCAATTACACCCTGGGGGAAAAAGTTAAAATAAATTATTTATGTTATTATGGACTCAATTGTATAATAAATGAACGTCTAGTTGGAACTGCATGCAAGACAGTGAAAGAAGCAGAAAAGTAAGAATGCACATCGGTAAATTATGTTGCTATTTTGTATTCTTGGTCTCTTTTCCATCTCAGCTTGTCCTCTTGTAGTGTGATGTCCAGAACTCTGAGCTGTTTCAGGAAGCCGTGATTGGGCAAGATGCAGCGCTCCTGCCTTACGTGCTCAATAGCTTCCACTACTGTTAAGCTCTGCTTCATCATGAGGTACGCCAAGACGAGAGTGTCTGACCTGCTTCGGCCCATCACACAGTGAACCAGAACCTTGTCTGAAAATAACAATAAAAAAAAAAAACAGCACTTTATTTTAGAGGCTAAACCTGTGGATATGAAATAATGTTTGTATAACAAAAAACAGGTCGATTTCTCCGGAACTAACTCTGTTGGTGGTTGAGAGCCTAGTGGATAAACTCAGCTGCAGAGAGAAAGAACTGGGAGATATTGAAAATAGGTTTATCGTCAGCCTCCACTCCAAAGTACTGAATATTCAGATCATTGTAGTAATTGGCACCAGTAAGCACATTGTTCCACTTTCCCTCTGCTGCATTCAGGACATGAGTGACACCCAGATCCCTTAGTCCAGGCCGCTCCAGAGCTGTTTTCCTGTTTTCATGCAACACGTGTAGTAAGTAGCTTTCAGCACCAATCTGCATTTAAACAATCTATGATGTGAGTGCATTCATTTGAGGAAAGTCCCGTGAGATAACTCACTCATTTCCGATGTAAATTCTTGGCCAGACCTGATTGACATGGGTGTATTGAACAGTGGTGCCGGTCCAGAAGAGCTGCTCAAGGTCTAAGGTTCCTGGTGTGATGTAGTCACTGTCCGGGTCCACCTGCACCGCTGCGTATGGATTCCTCTTGAATTTTACCACACAGGAGGTCATTTTCCATCCGTGTAATCACCTCAAAAACCTTTTATTGTGATGAAAGAAAAAGAAACACACAGTAAAAAGGGTAACATACCTACAGTTTAAAAAAAAATGTTCAAGGGTTTTTAAACAAAAAACAGAGGCAACATGAAGCTTGGATGCTCAAATTCCACAAACATCTATGATCTTTCACATACCTTTTGAGTTGATTCTTTCACATAGTTGTGAATATAGAGCAGAAAGTGCATTTGATTTTCAGCTGTTTAACTGAACACCAATCTAGAAAGTGTGGCATGCATTTTTATTTAGACCCCTTCACCCGTACTGTAATTTTTTTTGCTTCCCTTGATGATAATGAAAGCTTCAGTGTGAATAATTAGATAACTCAGACATGTTATACAGTTGCAAATAAAGTGTAAAATAAATTAAGTTCTCACCTTATTTAAATATTTCTCTTAGCAGGAAGCAGACTCCCTTTCCTTGGGTTAGCGTGTGTAAACTGTGTAAGTGGATAAAGTCAGATCTTCCTACCACAAAGAAGGACTAAAGACAGTGACATGATTCTGGAGTGGTAACCGCTCCCCAGAGGCTGTGTATATTTTTAGACAGCTGGGCCATAAAACCTGATCTTGACAATATCACAAACGTTTCTATCTTCACAAGGACTTCGCATTGACTTCCATTCATTTTTCACTCTGCACTCAAACATAACCAATATATCCACATGTCTTTAAACTTAACCTAAACTCAACTCACATCTTAGCCTTAAACCTAACCTCTGACCCCAAAAACAATAACTTTTCATTTTGGGACTTTGCTTTAGTTCCCATAAGAACCACTGGTTCCTCACAAGGTTGTATTTGCTGGAAAGAAAATGGGCTACATACATACAAACATATTATCAGCTATGCAAAGGTCTTTCTTGGTTCTCTTTTTGAAGTATTTTATTTTAACACAATCCTTGAATAAGCAAGCCGGTACACAATTATTAAAACAATGTTGAGTTCAATAATCAGTGACCAGGTGTGAATCTAATAAGCATTTTCTGGCAGTTGTTCTTGGAGAAAAATGTCAAGCATTCAGTTGACACATTTTCCTTGCTTGGTTTATAATTTGGGACATCGGACAAAACCAAATTTTTAAAGGAGAGACTGTAGATTCCTGTCAAAACCAGTTACACAGACATTTGTGATTCCTCTTTATCAAAGCCCTAGCTGATCTGTCTGCATTGTAGACGAAGGCTCAACTCCAGCTGTCTGAGCTGCTCCAGAATCCAGAGTTGGGGCAAATGTCTCGGCACAGCTGAACTCGCGTCCGCTAACGTCAGCCCCTGGTGGATAATCAGATAGGCCGGAATCAACGCACCAGAGCAGCTCACGCCCATGGCGCAGTGAACAAGAACTCTCCCTGAAAGAAAGTTTATTTAATAAACAAGTTACCCATAAAAGTATATTACTAATAGTCCTGCTTTTAAATATCAGGCTAAACATGAATATAATTTTTTTTCCCGCAGTATACAGACTTTCCTCCACACTTGTTCTTTCCCCTGGAAAGGCTGTATAACCATGTTGATACAGTTTTATTTAGGTGTTTAACAAATATGGAAGCAGGTAGACTTTTGTCTGGTGAAGCCTTCTGCGATGAGTCCATGAGTTTTCTAATGAGTTAATTAGTCTTGAATAATAAGTCCCACAGGAAAATAGATTATTTTCAACTCAATGTATTTGAATAAAGCACCACATCAGATCTGCCTGGAGTCATTTTTGGAAGAATTTGTCTTAGTCCTATCTGACCGAAGCAAATTAGTGTTGGTACATTTTCCTTGTTGATCAATAAAGTCTACGCATTTACATTTGTGATGGTAGGACTGAATAGACTGTCTATCCAGACAACAAGTTGCTACATACTTAAAGATATATGGTTACTGTGGAGAGTTTAGTTTAAAGTGTTATAAACTTTTTCGGTGGTTTTATTCTTCAGTACTGCATATAGTAGAAGTTCATGGGCTGTGATTGGAGGTATAGATCAACTATTTTTCTCAGCTATTTCTCAGACTTTAGCTAATGGTAATTTCTTAAGCTAAGAGACATTGATCGTATTGTAAATAAATGTTCTTCTGTATTTTCTCTTTTTGCAGCTGGGAGAAATGGGTCTATCTAGTATCAGAAGTATACATATTTTAAGTCTGTCCAGCAGAAGTAAAATTTGTATGTGGGAGGGACATTTTTTTATGTGGATTTTACTACTGCAATAAAACATTTAGATCTTTTTCATATCGTTACCACGTGCCCCAGCACTCAGTGTTAGAGTTAATGCATAGCATGAATAAAAAGACTAATCCTGAGGAGTATGTTTCCATCATATGTACACCTTTAAAGAATATTTTATTATTTTTAAATCCTTATTAAATGTTTAAAGTAGGAACATAAACATTACATTCACTTTATGTTCTGTAGGTCTTATGACATTTTAATCTGTATTTCAATGTTTCAATACAGCTTTATAGTATTAAGTCTGTGTACAACTGCATACTAATTCCACATATCAAACTATCAAACTATTTTACTATGAGAATGATCAACAGTAAAAAAAAAAAGTATATTCAGTGGTGCTTATTAATCTTTAAACGTGGAAGATGTATATATACAAAAACAACATAAGAATAAAATAACATTTAGACACATTTCTTTATTGATTGGCCTTTTTTAGTTTTAACTCGTGGCTTTTTGCAATTTATATCCAGCTGATGGATTGTCCCACTGACTGTTTTCCTTAAGCGCACTGTCTATAAACTGTGCTGCAGAGTTGAAAAATGGCCGGAGGTTGAACTCTGGTTGGTCTGCAGCTTTGAAGCAGTGGTACGCCACTTTAATGTCGGTGTAAAACTTTGCACCGGTATTGATCTGAATTGAACCTGCTGCTGCGTTCAGCACGTGGGTCACATCCATTATGGACAGTGTGGTTTTATCTCAGGCAACAGACCTTCAGACACAAGACCCACACAGAGCATTTTACTCTATATCTTTTCCGCCCACATTGTGGGGTGTCACAAAAGACTTATCTACTCACTCGTCTCCAACGTAGTTTTGGCCACACTTCGTTGACAGAACAAACAGGCTTCCTGTTGGTCCAGAGAATTTGCCTCAGCTCTTGCTGGGATGGTGTTTCCTCCAAGTTGGCTGCATGACCTCTGGAGCAATACAGATGTGTGTTTGTCCTGCTGTCTTGTTTTTATGCTAATTTCTTGATTTGTGTTTGATTGTCCAATGTCTCCGTTTAGCCGATATATTATTTATATAATTTGTCTTTATTTCTCACCCATCTTTCTTCTGTTTGTTTGCTTAACGTTGATATCTTGAATAGATAGGCAAACATGTTCCTTCAATGTTTTCTGCTCATTGTAACATCATTTCAATAGGGTTGTACAGCTCCTGATGCAGCAACGGAGTTCGTCATCCACTGTTAATGTTGTTGGATTGGGATTTATTATAAAACTGCTGCCTGCAATTAAAAAAGATGCTTTCACTGATCTTTAACTTGCTTTTGTTATTCTTTGAATCCTACCTCCATGACAAGCGACAATATCAAACATTTAATTGAGACAATACCAAAAGCCCAAACAAGATCTGTAAAGTACTTCACACCACAGTACGAGTGTTGGAAGGTAAATAAATTAAAGTATTTTATATGCAAGTTTCAATTTGTTGCGGGTTCAGCTAAAACATATGTTACCAACTCATTCTTTGTTCTTCCTGTACTAAAATGTTTACATGTTTAGTAATAAACAGTGGTCCCACGTTTCAATTAACATCCATGTTAGAAAGATAATTTAAAAATGAAATCATGAATAACCAAACAAATTTCAGTAGCAGAATTAAATTCAAATTTATTAATCCCCAGTTATGGGAAACTTTATAATCACTGAGAACAGGAAGAAAAAGGCCAAATAAGGCTTTTTGGTGTATATGGACATACATGGAAAAAGGAATAATTCAGAAACCAAACACTATTTGAAGAATTGAAAATGAATCAACCATGTCAATAAACAGAGCTGTTCAATTAAATTTTTTTACAACATTAAAAAAATCTAATCAACTTTTGGACCTCACTTTAAATTAGAAAATGTAGGTAGAATTTCTGTCTTCTCTTGTAACAAAAGTTTTACCTCTAACAACAGTAAGTGTCTAAAACATAAAATTTTTTCATTCTCTTGATTGTTCCTCATCTGTGTGACCATTTAAGAAGATAACTGAACAGTGTTCATTTTGATGCCCACTGAAATTGTTTTGAAACCTCATTTAGGTTCCCAATTAACCAGACACAACCGTAGCTTAGAAAAACACATTTTCTAAACACATCCAGAGACAGCGCTATACAGCAGGTTCAACAAAACCAGGCTGTTTTGTTTATTAAGCTTAATTGAGTCAAAAAGTTGAGAACATTCCCAGAAGTATCAAAATACTGATCATAGTGTCGGTGGTGTTTGAATTAGGAGTTTGATCGCATGTGAATGTAAGATTAAAGTTCACCTTCCAGGAGTTCACCATTTACAAACAAAATGTAACTCTAAAATACTAACTGATTAAACACTTAAACAATGTGAAAGAATAAAATAAGGAGGTTGATAACACTGAACATGGATCATGACTGGAGGTGGCATCATGCTGCTGTTAAACAGGAAGAAACAAATAAAGCAAAAAAGATCTGATTAAAAAAAAAAAATCTGTTGGTATTTAGTTCAATGATCAGGTGGGCATGTTTTATTTTTGAGACATGCAAGGATCTTTTGAGGGATTATTCCATTAAATGTCACTTTATAACAAGGAGAAAACAAAATAATTTGCTCCAGTAAAGTCTAAAATGTTTTTTTTAAGAAACTTTTTGCTGCTGTAGATACTTCTCAGTTTAAACCTAATGTTACATAACCAAAACAATCAAATCAGCTCCAC
>JAVLVB010001089.1:2188782-2222314 GCA_032876305.1 Orestias chungarensis
AAAAAAAAAAAAAAAAAAAAAAAAAAAAAAAAAAAAAAAAAAAAAAAAAAAAAAAAAAAAAAAAAAAAAAAAAAAAAAAAAAAAAAAAAAAAAAAAAAAAAAAAAAAAAAAAAAAAAAAAAAAAAAAAAAAAAAAAAAAACTGACAAAAACATTTGGATTCTCAACCACCGTTAACGCTGAGAAAACTCCCGATCTAAAATTGCTGCTGAAGGTTTTATGGCTATATATCCAGCCAGTACAGCGATGTTTGGTTCTGTTGTCTGTTTGTGCTTCTGTTGTTTCTGAAAGAGCCATTAGACTCAAGAGACGTCAACAACTGTGCTTCTGGCGAAGTCTGAAGGGTGTCAGCCCAACTAAAACCTGGAGGCAGAACCCCAATTGAAAAAAAAAAAAAAACAGACAAAAAAAAAAAGATTTTTTTGTATCAACTAATAACATAACAGGAATTTTTTCAATTGTCAGCTACATAACAAAAAAAAAAAAAAAGACGTCGCCCTGATCTCGATTGTGTTAACCTCTACTGACCTCTTGAGGCCAAAATGAAGAAAAGCAAACCGGACCAACAAAGATATGCAGACATAGGATTTTAGACGGTCAATTAAAAAAACTGTGGATCTGAGGCGTGGAGGCAGTTTGGGTTATGAGGTTTTCAGGCTGAAGGAAGAGCATTTTGGCGTTCCTCATTTGAAGTCTGGCTTTTCGGGGAAGGTGCAACCCACTCGCCTGATGATGACATTTGCAGAGTAGTGTCCTGCCCTTACGCACTGATCCAAAGCTTTCTCCTGGACGAGCCCAGACAGAAAGCCTGCACCACCCAAAGGAAAAAAAAAAACACTGTTACTATGGATATAGAAACAAAACAAAAAGATACTCGAAGTAAAAATATTTTCCGTGCCTCCAACAAAAGCGTCGCCCGCGCCATTTGTGTCAACAATGTCCTTCGGGTCAATCTTCAGGACAGGGAACGTCTCAATCTTATCACCTGAGCGGACAAGAAAATACTTGATTCTGGAAACTTTAAAGGAGAGATTAAATTTAAGATAAAGATAACGAAAGATTTCTTACTAAGGGTCACAATAGTTTCATCCTTTCCCTGCGTAATCACAACAGTTCTTTGTCTCTTTGTGTTGACTTTAGGTAACGCCTGGGCTTTCTTGGCAATCTCTTTAATGCCCTTCGTCTGTACACAAGTAAAAAAAACACTGTCTTAGCAGAACCTCTAAATGGAAGCGTGGAGATACTGGAACAAAGTCCACTCACCTCAAAGTCCTGCTCCTTAGCAAAAGCAGCTGCCTCCTGTTAAAGACATTATACTATTAAAATAATCAACAATTAGGTTGGTTAAAACAAATTAATATGTGGGAATTGCCGTTTTACCGTCTCGTTGCCAAACAACACGTCAATGTAAGGCATGACCTGCATCAGGTTGTCCTTGAAGAACTGGCAGATGAAGGGTGCGGAGAGGTTCATGCAAAATAATTTGTTGTTTTCGGAAGCATGCTTTGCCACTTTCAGGATGGACTCCAGAGACACAGTCAGGAAGAAACCCTGGAAAAACACATTGTTACTAAGTTGGGTTGGACACCCAGATTCTCCTAACTTATAATAAAAATAGTACTTGCAAATTACCAATTTAACAAGAGGTCGTCAATTAAGGATTCAAACCTTTGACACATCTTTTGCTCCCGATATTAAATGTTAGATCAAGCAGTTAAAATAAAACAAAGCAAATCAAAAACTTGAAAGATTTTTTCAACCCCAACATTACTATTAGGTTAGCTCCTCTCTCTCACATTTCACCTCAGCCTCTATTCCTTCATGAAGTGTTTATTAAAGGCCACGCTTAGTTTAGCTATAACTTGCCTATGCTTTACTGCAGCTTACAAGTTAATCTCCAACTTCTCTCACTACAACTCCTTTTCTTCTTAGTTTAGCTCCCACCAAATCAGACAAAACCAAACTATTGTGAACACATCACTGGTAGGGAGTTATGTTTGCAATGAACCAGACTTAAAACGTCATGATAAGAAGATGCTAATCGTTGCTCAATGGTTCAACATTTCCAGCATTTCATGCAAAAAAACAACAAAAATAACAAAAGAAGTGCTCTGGCCCAAGATAAATTATGTAGTATTTACCTTAAATAAGCAAAAATAAATAAATAAATAAAACCCAAACAAACAAATAGCACATAGAGTACAACAACAAGCCTCTTCTAGTTTCAGTTTAAGTTTAAATTGGCTTTTGTTTACAGAGAGCTCAACGACGGGCCTTTATGTTAAATGTGCACATAAGATCTTTGAAGTCCAACTGCAGGCTTAGTTTACTTTCAATTGAAAAGTCTAGCATGGCTTTTTAGCCTCTCTTGGGTTGATGTGGTCCTGATAAAGCTTTTAAACTAGTTTCAGTTTACTAAACGCCTTTTCCCCACCAAAAAACAGTCACAGGTAACATGACTCGGATACCACTACATCATTCAAATGTCCCACTGATAACATGTTATATACTCTAAGACCACATTGAACACATCATGATAGGTAAGTGACATTTGTCTAATGATCATAATTACTGAGTAGAACTTGAACAATTCAGTGCACCCTTTTGGTTGGAGCGCTTTCTGACAAAGATATATGAGAAGCAGTCACCGTAGTAATATATATTAGTTCAGTGTATTCATAATATTTTTGTCATGTTGGCGACTGTGTCCGGGCCCCTGGAAAGGTCATCCCTTTTCCTCCCTCTAAGAAGGCCTCTAGTTCATCCTCAAACAGTAAAAGTAATGTTTTTATTTTAAAAGACACAGGAATAGTTGTCATCCTTGTTTTGTATCAATATTTTAAGCCTGGCCCCTTTGTTGAATGTTTATGTGTTTCACAGATTGGGAAGTCAAATAGAACGATAAAACCTGCCAACCTTAGTGGGAATAATGGATAACATGAAGCACAAACCTCTGCCTTTAAGGTCTATATGGATACAGAGCAGGAATACCTCACTCATTAAAGCCTTTTAAAGACATTTTAACCAGTTAAGCTAAAATATTTCGGAGCACTCTTGACTGCTCAGGATAGTTGATAATCCACAACTTTTAAGTTAATCAGAGCAGATGCTCTGCAACAGATGCATATAGTTACAACTTCTCCGGAAACATAGCTTGGTGCCTGAAGATATGTGGATTACCACCAACTTTCTCCAACGTAGAACTGGTTTACCATCTTAACTGCTCTGACAAAGTCACATATCTGTTTAGATAGTAAATCACAAACCAAGCTCTGCTACTTTTCCCCCCTTCTTTCAGGGACTTAGGTTTAAGGCAGTTAATTGAAAAACCACTCCAACTATGTATTTCCAGTGTTTGCTTTAGCGGTCTGAGGCGTTTAAACAATAAATTCTATAAAACAATCCGAGATGAATCTGAAATCTCGGTTTATAAGGACGTTCTGGTATTGCGGTGGGAAAAAATCTGTCTCCACAGATTGCAACAGCAGCACTCCTGCAAGAGAAGGACCCTCAAGACTCAACGGGTGCAACATGACCTAACATTGAGGCTCTGAAAAAAATAAAGGAAAAAAATCCCCCCAAAAAACCTTTGTAGCTCAACTACTCACAGCGATATAGTAGACCTTTGCTTTTTCCACCAGCTTCCAGTTTTCCTCCAAGTCTAAATGATTTTCCTTCTTATAACAGTTTGCAGCCGCCAGGTTAGCTACCAGAGACCTGGGAGATGGGAACAATATAAGTGAGAGTTTTTCCATTAACACACTGTAAAACTCTTCTTTGAGACACAAACCTGTTATCTCCAGTGATGCATGCAGCACACGTCCCCGTGGGCTCCTCGTCTTGCTCGTAGTAATGAGCATCCACGTGGGCCTCCTCTGCCTTCTGCTTGAGGATCTCTCCGAACTTGTCTCTCCCGATGCAGCCGAAGAACGTGCCGACATTATGGGGCTCTTGGATGATCCACTGCGGGTCGACGCAACAGCTCAGCTTAATGTGGGCCAATCAAGTCTCCCTACAGGGATGAACATGCATAGCGTCCGAGTGTCTGACTAACCTGAGCGATCTTAATGGAGTTCTGGGTTGCTCCTCCTGCATGATACTCCACCTTAAATTTCTTTACAAGCTCATCAAACCTACAAATAAAGAGAAAAAATAATTTTTCTCATCAAAACCAGGAGTAACAATTAGGTCATGTTGAATTTGTTATAATCAAACGTAGTTTCACTTTGTTCTCTGCCTATTAAAAATCACAAAAGTTAGAGAAGAAGGCTTTAAACAGGATTATTTTCTAATAATTTCCTTTTCTACGACATTTAACACTTTCACATATATCAAAACATAAAAAATTGACTGTTGCATATTCAGACTTTACACCAATGACCTCATGTAGGTTATAATCAATTGGAATCAGCCTAAATCGGACACGAAAGAAAATTGGTATGGACAAGTAAAACCGTGATCAGATATTGAAAAATCAATCTACAAGGTTTCCAAAATGTCTCAAACTGCAGTTTCTCTAAAAGCAGCTGCGAGTAGAAAACCTCAAACGTCAAAACATGACATCTCGGCAGAACGCTGGGTCATATTTTTCACCAAATGAATACACAACACACGCATGACTGACCACTAATTATACAATACACGTCTTCTTTCTCTGTTACGTAATGCGACTCAGCCGTGCTTCCTTGTGTCCCTTTTTAGGCTAAACTGCGTTTATTTCACTAAAACATTTCAGTCTATTGGATCTGCAGAAGGACAGTCGCCTTCAATCTGTTAAGTGTGTGTTTTTTTTAGATATATTATTAGGAACAGCAACAAACCCGCTGCTGGTAAAGGTCCTGAGAGGAAGTGGGAGATCAGAGAAGGTGGAGCAATGAAGCAGAGGGGAAAAACATTTTGTTGTCCATTAAATAACAAAACAAAAACAATTATATCTCTATGTCACTAAGATGTGGACTTTGGTGATGTTTATGGGCAGATAGGTAAATGAAACACATAAATTATTTATATATTTTTCTTTTTTACAAGTTTAATATTTTATATTTATAAGAGGGGGAAAAAAGGGAGACCCAGTTCAGATCAGTGTGACCCTACTGTCACAATCTGCTCTTATCTCCTGCTGTTAAATGTTTGCTTTCTGAATCTGGTCTCAGCGGGACTGGGGAGGGGAAGTGTCGCGGCCTGTTATTGGACAAGACCGGCTCGCTCTGCTCAGTTTGCTGCACTGCCATTGGCCGTCTGTGCGGGGACAGAGGTCAGTGGTAGCAGCTTTCTTGTGCGCGCCTGTTTTAGCTCGCCGCCTCCAGAACAGAAAGGCACAAAACCGGGATGACAAATTTTTTCTCACTGTGCAAAAAACAAACAAACGAAAAAACACCAAAACCTTGACAGAAGTTCACATGAATAGGTGAATGTTGCAACATGGGAGGTACGAACAGTGCTTTGTGCGTGTCCTCAGCCAGGATCTGATCATTGGGTTTCAGGGAGTACCTGTATAGGATTAAAAAAGGAAGATGTTATTAGTTTAGAAAGGCAGCAAAAATAAAATAAAATTCATAAATATCTAAGAGTATTCATATGACCCAGAGGACACGATTCTGTTCACATAAACACTCAATGTGCTAATCAGAGAGCAGATTCCTTGAAAGAAAGACAAGGTTTGCTGGGGATTAAAGGGCTGTTTTAGTCCCACTTTTGTGCGGCCGAATTAGACCTGAGGCTGACCGGTTCAACTCTAATCCAGGAGTTTAAGCAAGGGGCTTCCGAGTGGACGGCGAGCTGGAAACCAGAGCCGATTACATCTGGTTCACGGCAGAGCAAACCCACAACTCCTCTGGGCAGATTAAAGTTCAAGGAGGTCGAAGCTTTCGAGATTCGGATGAATCTCTGGATTTCTTCAGGGCTGACAAGAGTAATTCATTTTGGAGGAGAACAGGAAGCTAATTTATTTTCAGCAGGCATTAGAGCAAAGGATCAGCTGCTTTCTATGTACATATCGGCTTCCTTCCTTAACGATCCAAGCCTCGATGAATCTCTTCCCTGTGACCTCACTGATAAAAGGCTGGACATCAATTGATCTGGTGTTGCTTATTGCACACTTGTTTAGTTTCACAACCATCAGTATACGCATTAGGGATTAAAAAAACAAACAAAGGAGTGGAAAAACGAAACTAGAACCATCTATGTTGCTGTAATTTTAGTCGTCAAACTTACTTGTCCAAGAAGTCTTTATCCACAACAGCAGAGATGTCGAGCAGAGGATTTCCCATCCCAAACAGCAAGTTAGAGCTAGAAGGGAAAAAAAAAAAAGAAACACAGTTTATAACATTGCTAATTAACCAGGTGCAGGGCTACTTAAACAGAGCCACCTTTAAAAATCATGATAATTAAGTTATGAAATCTAAAAATACATCATTATCCTGTAGAAACTTAATAAATTGTCGGAGTATTATTATTTAAAAGCTTAATAAAAATATAGTTTTATTTATTTATTACACTTAAATTAGAAACTGCATTTTTTTTATCAATTATATATATATATATATATATATATATATATATATATAAATAAATAAATAATTGAAACACATGTGACAATATATAATTAATAAATGTGTTTAAAGGACTATAATAATTAAAATATATTCAAATGTAATCAAGTGACTCTTTAAATACATTTTTCTGAATTATTCACACCAAATTACATATTTTAGATAAACAATAGTTTAAATCTTAAAATTGTCTTATAAAAAAAATGAAGCTCAGAACTTCAAGAAAAACAATGCAGAGCTACCCTGGTGGAAACGGTTACCTCACAATAAGCAGATATTTACACAGACAAAGCATTAAAAAAAGAAGAAGAAGAAGAAGAAGAAGAAAGAGAGATGTGGTCTCGTGAGGATTTGGGGAATCATTCATGCTCTTATATTATGACACTCGCAGAAAAGCAGCCCCAAGGAAAGAAGTAAACTGCATATTTATGCATTTTTCTAAGAAAACAAAACCAACCGCAGAATTGAGCATCTGAGAACATTGTGATCTCGTGGTGCCAACAAAGCAGAAAACAGAATTAAAAACTGCAGATTTTGCATGTCTGCACTTTGTATCATATAATAACACTGCCACTTAAAACCTGTCTGGCAGTTTTGCAACCCATTACACACAGAAAGGTTATGGTGCAACCCATTCTCTCTTTGACCCAAAAATAACCAACATGGCACAAACGCTCCATTTATTATGAGTAGGCAGACCAGAGGGGAAATGTGGATATGAATAATCCAAAAAGTCAGATCGGTAATGCTGCTCGTTTCACTCCTGCGAGCCTGAATGCACTTTGCCGTATGTGTAAACTTGTCATCGTTTGTGGGAAAAGCTGCAGATGCAGAGCGTCTGATTTACCCCGACGGTACGAACACGTGCTGCCATATTTTTCAGGAAACCCCTGTTTGAACCTGCTCTTCAGAAACCAAACGAGCTGCAGAGTAAGAAAACAAAGAGGCTACCAAATCTAAATCCATCCAGAGGACACCACACCCTTGCTATCATCTCCTCCCGACACACATATCTGGCAGCGTGCAGCCAGATGATTAATAGGCTTGTGCCGCCAATTACACAAAACCCAAGAGTCCATGCTTGGCTCCACATCTGCGCTGCTGCCCTGTTTCATCCATCCAGCGTGTCCTTACCTCACAGCAGACATGGTGTTCTTCCCTGTCGGTATGTGTGCACCAGAAAACACACAGACAGACCTGTTGAGCTACTTACTAAGAAACCTGGCTTTTGACAGGGATCCACTTTTAGGGAGGGAGGGGGGTTTAGAGAGGTGAGGAAGAATTTTAGCGTTGTGGGTCGACCGATTTCCCCCCCCCTTCCATCTGCAGCTCCTCCCACCTACTGACTGATTGGAGGCATCAGCAGGAGGTAGGGCTGCAGAAACCAGCCTCTGCACCATGATTGGCTTGTTTCCTCACACTGCTGCTTTATTTTACTGATTAAAGATGCAAAATACTAATTTATTAGTATTTTGGTGTGTGGGGGGGGGGGTAGAATAACATTGTCCTCTGCAGACCACATGACTGCTTAGTTGGCCTTTGTTATCTTTGGAGGCAAAAGCCGGTCTGAACATTTCTTGAGAATCCACTTGGAAATAAACATTCTCCCACAACAAACCCAACAACAAAGCAATTAATTACTGCTGGGTTTAAAGTGAGAGGGAGGCTAATGCATATATGTTCAGCTGTAGGTGTTAAATAACAACAATATGAAGACATTTTGCACTAGCGCTGGTTGGGAAACACAGCAACGGACACTTTTAAGTGTGCAAACTCGTTATTTACATGCATTAGGACTGCACACGTGACTAGGCCCACAAATCTCGACTCGGGTAAACGTTGTTTTGGTCGCTTTTTGCTAATAATAATAAACAAGAAGTCACCCCAGTTCGACCGGAACATTTCTGTCAGGAGACTCTGTCTTCTCATCCTCCGAAAGTTTACGTTTCTTTGCTTTGGGCTCATCAGAAGCCATGGCTGTTCACGCTGAGCACGTTGCAGTCACCTTAGGAAGAGCCGCGGTCAGGGTACTGTTGATGTTGTCTGGGGCCCTGGGTGTGGACTCGCAGGAATGAATGGAGGAAAACATCTCACAGTTTAAAACAAAAACCATGCACAATACACTTTTATCAGAAACATTAGACTATCATGAAAGTTTAATGGCATCAGAGCTTTAACATATTTTGATGCTAATCTATTACAACTACTTCAAACATCTATAATGAACTAACTTACTTATTTTGTCAACGTTTAGCTACTCAACCACATTTGTTTTATTTATGCTTCACAAAAAAGTAATTTAGATACTCATTTAAATTGTAGCTATATCAAACCCTGTAAGCTAATTGTAAAACATAAATTAGGAAAATTTAGTAAAAAAAACAAAACAAATTGATTTATGGACGTAAAAAGCACAAAACCACTAAAAAATGCATTAATGATTAAATGGGCAGAAATCTGTACTTACCTACAAGAAGTGTTCACCCATTTGGACCTGAAAGAACACCTGCAAGACTGTAATCAGGGTTTGTTTCCTCCTAACAGCTAAACACACGGTACCGGGTTGTAGATGCCCACAAATATTGCCTGATCATAAACGAGGTTTAAGATAAAATAACATAAAATCTTTAAGTACCTGCTAAGTTTCTTTAGGTGTAAAAGCTCCAATAAAAATATTTGAAATCTTTAATAAAATTGCACGTAAAATTGTGTAGCTTTGACAACTTTTACACGTGACCCAGTTGTTTTTGCGTGGGCAAAAATCTGCAGGCCTCCTCATCAAATCTTGTCAGCACAGTCAGCCGCAGTGAGCAGGTAAACTTTGCTCAATCTGGCAACTTTTATTTTTAATTTCTTCAACTTCAAGCTTCCGTCTGACTATGGCTCTTGTTTAAGGGATCGGTTAGTTTGTTTTTTAAGAGTGAAGTTAGTATGTATTTGTGAAGTATGAAAGTTAAATGATGTCAAACTTAAATTAGCAAACTTACAGGAAGTACATGTCGCAAACAACTACTAACAGAAACGAGGATAAATAATTACAGGAAACAGATTTGAAATACAAAAATATTAAGATTAATGTTAATGTATTCATGTTGTGTTTGTTTTATTTTGTTTTTATTTTCTCAGTAGGACCAACAACAATCACCCCATCCCTTGTTTACAGCTGAGATGATCCACAGCCTTTTCCTGATCAGCCCCTCTGGAGACATCTTCCTGGAGAAACACTGGAAGAGTGTCATTAGCAGGAGAGTGTGTGACTACTTCTTTGAGGCCAGGGAGAAAGCAGGGGACCCGGAGAATGTGGTCCCTGTGCTGCAGACCCCACACCACTATCTCATCTCCATCTACAAGGAAAAACTCTTCTTCCTCTCTGTTACCCAAACTGAAGTCCCTCCACTGTTTGTCATTGAGTTTCTGCACAGGGTGGCGGATACTTTTCAGGTAAGAACTTCAACAATCTATTTGGAAAAGGTGATTTATGTTTTTATTAAACGTGGCTCACATTAGTTGGCATTCGAAATCAGAATCTGAAAAGGCTTTATTCCCAAGCATGTTATTGGACATAAGGGGAATTTGTTTGTGCATGACAAATGTCTCAAATATGGATCTGGTTGAAGTAAAAAATAAAAGCGAGACAGAGAGCAGTACAACAATGTGCATTGCTGTCAGTGTGCAAATAAAGCAAAAGTCCAAACTGAGCTTTAATGTAACCTATAGAGTAGCTGGTGTAGCTGAACCTTAATGCTGTATGACATAGACAGAGGTGGAGTGTTGGAAAGAGGAAAAGTTCAGGGTGTGATCCGGTCCTTGTTAATAATATAAGTAGCAGATGGTAAAAAAACGTGTTTTTGTGGTGTGAGGTTCTGGTGCTGGTGGACCGCAGCCTCCTGCCAGAGAGGAGAGTCTTAAACAGTTTGTGACCGGTGTGGGAGGGATCAGCTAGAATTTTTTTCCTGCTCGGTTCAGAGTCCTGGAGGAGAACAGGTCCTAAGGCATCAGTAGATAGCAGCCGATCAACTTCTCAATGTCAAATGACGCGCCGCAGCCTGCCGTTATCCTTGGCAGTAGCGGTGAGGGAGGATGTGAAGATGGACTCAGTGATGGCTGTGTAGAAGAGAACCATCATTAACCTTGGCATGCTGAATTACTTCAGCTGCTGCAGGAAGTACATGGTCTGCTTGGCTTTCTTAAAGAGGTAGCTGATGAAACTATTGGCAGTGTTATTCCGGATATACAGAAGTTGTACAAGTTTCTTTCTTTTATACCATTTTTACATTTTAATGAGAAGCCAGAAAAACGTAAATAGTTCCCCTCATTACTGATAGAGGTAAACTGGTAAAATACTCTTGGCAAGCTACCAGTTTGATTTTGAGTGAGCCTAATCAATCAAATAAGATCAGGTTGTTGTATGTATTGTTGCAGTCCTTTTAATGATGAGCAGAGAAGCAAAATGCCTGTTATTCTACACACCACAGCTCTCAAAAAGTAAAAGATAATAGTGTTTAGTCTTTAAGTTTTTCTTCAAAAATAATAAAGAAAACACGTGTTATAGATAACAGCGTTATCACTAAAATACAATAGAAATGTCCTTTATTGTTCCTCGATAGGGAAGAGAGAAAAACAGAATACTGTATAGCAAGGGCAACATTTTCAGCTTTAAATACTGTGCAGTTTTCATGTGCAAATAACCAGCAGGGATAAAAACACTTATTTGGTTTGTTGGCAGCAGTGATGGTTATAAAGTCTACCAGCTGCTTGGAAGAAGGATCTGAGACAACACGCCTTTGTAAATTTAGGAGGCAGCAGTCTCTCACTGAAGGAGGTCTCTAGTTCATGCACGCGTTGCATTTTTTTTTTAATAGTTGTTTCTCTCCTGTTAGTGAAATTAAAATTTATAAATCACCTGTACATTTTTTTACAGCTACATTTTTGTGACAATGCCTTGAAACTGGTATTTTTATGTCGATATTTTAATATTGGGAGGGTCTTACACCAGCTGATGCCTTTACCACTTCTTCTGTGTTTTTGGTGGGTAGTTTTTTATTGTCTTGACACAAAAATGAAGGTACATAGTAACAGTCAACCGGCAGTGATGTTAAAGATTGTTATGCAAATATTTACCGGTAATCATTTTACCTGCGCCCACTGTTTCCTGCGGCTCATTAAAAATCAGTTTTAAGACAAATTATGTTGAAAAATGTAATTTACCGTACAGTGACTATACAAAATATTTATTCACATTAAAGCAACAAACATATTTATGACAGTGGATAATAGCACAATTCAATTGTTATTATTAAATAGAAGATGTTCCTCCTAGGGCTAAATTAAACAAAAGATAACCGTTAATATTTATTTAGTTATAATCACCCAGTTATATGCTGCAGAGGCATTTAAAAACCAACGGAATAGAGTTAAACACATATTATACATGAAGAAATTTTGAAAAATAATATTGAAAAATGAGTGATTAAGTCAAGTAAGGATGAAGAACTGATGAAATATTGAGTGAGTGTAATTAAATACTGATTAATTTTAACTAAAAGCATGACTAAATAAATCTGTTTTCAGTTTGATTTGTAACACTCAGCTCCTATGTTGTCTCAAAGAATGAGGTTCCAAGGATGAGGGATGGAATAAGTACATTAAATAAATCCTTATTGTTCTCACTAAGCATAGACTTGGGAGATAAAACAAAAAAACATAAACCTCGACAAGCCGGGGGAGGATGAGCACTTTTATCATTTGTAATCCATAATATAAAATTGGAAAATGTTTTCTGTCCAGACTTTCCTCTTGCATCATTTTTCAAATGTCTTTCCAACCGAAGAGCATGATTTCGGAAGAGATTTTAAAATCCTAAGTCGTTAAAACAAAGGTATCCCTCAATGTCGTTAACTCTACTTCTCTGCATTTCTCCAAACGTTAAGGGCCAGTTCATTGTAATGAAGCAGAGGGAAACGGATTGGAATCATGTGCATGTCATTTTATTCCAGATGAATAAAATTGTTCTGCTGTGCTACTCTCTTTTTTTCAATGAAGCATTGTTTTGGTGTGGAAAACAGGAATTCCTTTCCAAACTAATGACTATCTTATCTTCCTGCTCTCTGTCAGCTTTGCGTGATTTCATTCTGTTAATTTTAACGATTGCGGCTTAAAGCTGGAGGAAACCTCCGGTGTTTATAAAACGTTATTTGCGCAAAGAAAAAATAAAAACATAATGTCAATCAAGAGACCCACAATTAAAGGATAAAACAGCTACGGCATTGGTGTTTCTTTGGAAACTAGCTCTAAAATGAAACCAGCCAGAGTTTATTTTCTGTCCTACTAGTAAGAAATTCCACCCAGGAGGCTGTTCTGGCCTCAGTGAGACATTATTTATTTATTTATTATTATTTTTCAACAGGATTACTTCGGAGATTGCTCAGAGGTTGTGATCAAGGAGAACACCGTGACTGTTTACGAGCTGCTGGAGGAGATGCTGGACAACGGCTTTCCTCTGGCAACAGAGTCCAATGTCCTGAAAGAGATGATAAGGCCTCCGACCATCCTGCGGTCGGTTGTCAATACGCTTACAGGTAATCGGAGGTCGGCTGATTCTGCTAGCGCCGAAGTAGAAGTAAAATCTTTATTCTTGACTGTTTTTGTGGCCTGTGTGTGTTTCAGGAGGCAGTAATGTAGGGGGAACGTTGCCTACAGGCCAGTTATCTAATGTTCCTTGGAGGCGCGCTGGTGTGAAATACACCAATAACGAGGCTTACTTTGACGTGATAGAGGAAATCGATGCTATTCTGGACAAATCGGGTACCTTTTTCCTCGCCTATGGAAGCTGGTTATGAAATTGGAATTTGTTGAATGTTATCAGATTTTCAGAATATAACTACAGCCGTGTTTTCTCCAGGTATGACTGTATGCGCGGAGATTCAGGGTGTGATTGAGGCCTGCGTGAAGCTCTCTGGGATGCCTGATCTCACTCTGTCCTTCATGGTGAGTTTATTTTCTTCTAACGTAAATTGATGATCAGCTGGTTATATTTTCCACTCTGTGTCTGTAATCAAGTTTTGTTTTTTTATGCTGATTTTTCTTAAGAATCCTCGACTCCTCGATGATGTGAGTTTCCACCCGTGTGTGCGTTTTAAGTGCTGGGAGTCGGAGAGCGTCTTGTCTTTCATCCCACCAGATGGAAACTTCCAGCTCATGTCGTATCATGTCAGCTCTCAAAAGTGAGCGCATACGTTACTGTGTTATCCAGTGGTTTCCACAACCATCAAATGTGTTTACGCAATTAAAAAGACTACAAGAGTGAATTTTTTCAAGTGGAAAGAAAATGGTTATAATTTTTGTTATATGTAATATTCTGACAAGTTCTTTTAGTCAAACCTCCATAAGTGAATACTTCGTGGAACCAGCTTACATTGAAACAAAAGTCTTTTGATACACTTTTTCATTTCCAACTTGATACTGATATTTCAGTCTATTTTAGTTATTGACTTGATACGATGTCGCCATGATAATGCTAATGTGGAAGGCTTGATTCAATAATATTACACAGAGAACAATAGTTATGAGAAAAACTCATCAGTTTATTATTAATCAATGGATTACATGATTATTAAACCTTCTTCAAAAGACAAGAAAATTTTTGCAACTGTAGCCATGATCAAACGTTGATTAAGTGGGAGTGCTGATATCATAGGTTATAGATGTTGGTGGATACTTTCCGATTTGTATTTTTTGACTGATATTGAACCGATATCAATACTGTCTCCGGACACCCTTTTCTAAATTTTCCTAAGCATCTTTCAGGTTGAATTAAGAGCATTTGTGAAAATAATAATTTTACTACCTTAAAGAGTTAAAACGTTGCCCAAAAAGTTCTATCTAATTTTATTTAGTGATATCAAAGTAAAAATAAGTTAAGGAGGGCTAGGACAGTTCTACATTTTTGCTTTTTTCTAAAAAAATACTGCAATTTTGTCAGCAAAGTGTGTTAAGACGGTGATTTTATTTTATTTCAGTTATTTTTTTAATCAAAACTGTCACATTAGCTTAGTTCGTGTAGAATAAAATTCCCTTACGATGTATTTCAAAGTAGGTTTTTCTTAACATTTACTATAATATGTGAATTCAGTTGCGGGTTTGTGGTTTTATGCAGTCAGCAAACCGGACCCACATTTGATACCATCTGTGTGTCTGTTTCCTGCTTCAGCCTTGTAGCCATCCCGGTGTACGTGAAGCAGAACATTAGCTTTTTGGAGACGGGGTCCTGTGGTCGTCTGGACATTACGATTGGACCCAAGCAGACCATGGGGAAGACGGTGGAGGGCTTGATCGTCTCTGTTCCAATGCCTAAATCTGTGCTAAATGTCAATCTCACAGCCACTCAGGGAACCTACACCTTTGACTTGACAACCAAGGTAATCATCCAGCAACATTGCCTTCTTTACAGGTGATTACAAGTAAAAGTTGCTCAGTCAAGTTAAAATACTGAAGTGTGTACTTTTAAAAATGCGTATGTTCAAAATATATTTTTCAAATATTGGTACATTTGCTGACATCTTGTTTACTGAATCTATAGTTATTCAGCCTAAAAACGCAATAAAAGCCATTGTTAGTCAATCTCAACGGGCATCTTTCAGTGGCTTGCAAAATCTCAGGGACGTTCTGCTTAAATTAAGCTTGGAGATGAAACGAATCATTTCTCATTCCCAAAATTTCCTTCCTATTCTCTCCTTGAGTTTCTTCGATTACTGAGCTCTGTTTAAACTAAGGTGGGAAAGTTGAAGGATTTATTTCCAAATCCATCCAGGGTGTGAGAAGGGACTGATTTAATTTCTATCTTGTGAGCAGCACAGCTTGTTGTCAATTGCATATCAGGATAGAAAAACAGCAACAGATTACAAAGGTTTGCTGAGCCTGAGAGGAACAAGTAAAAACAAGCTTCTTGGAAATGTAGATAAGTTAAAAGTACAAAATGCTTCTTTGAAATGTAGCTCATTGAAAGTCTTTAGTTTCTAAAAAACAAAAAAACAAAACAAATACTCCCGTTAAGTAAAGAGACCCAAAAAATTTACTTAAGTGCAGGACTCAAGTAAATCTACTCAGTTACAGTCCACCACTGCCCATAAATATTGTCAGATTTTGGTGATTTTCTATTTTATTTTATATATATTCTCACAATTAAATGGCATAAAAATGTTATATTATATTAGCTATTATACAACTGTTAGTTCCGACCGAGTAATCTGATTGGACGAGAGACTTTCCATGTGTGGTGATATTTACCCGATAACAGCACTGGGACTGTTCACAGATGTATCACTCCGCTACACCAGAATTCTAATAGTTAATTTAAAAGCTTGTATGCAGAAAATGTTCGTTGCATGGCAACAGCGTTGTCAGGGAACTATTTGTGTTGGCGGAGCCAACAGATCATCAAATAAACAAATAAATCGCAATCTTTTGTGGTGTAATATTGCTAACTAATAAAATGTGTTTGTAGAACTGTTGTATAAAAGCAATATCACACGAGAGGGAGTGCTGTATCTGTGAATATCGGCACGTGTGATTGTCAGGACCAAATCACACCAGTGCCGATATTCACCGATATAGCACTCCCTCTCGTGTGATATTGCTTTAATACCACTTGGAAGTGTATGGAAGGGTAATTTTTTAAACATGGTCTTTTAACTATAAAAATAAAACAAATGTACTTTAAACAAATTTTAATTAGTAAGAGATTATTCCGCTGTAGTAAAATGGGATTTGTGTTAACATATGTTTGACACAGCTTTGCAACGAGTGCTAGTAATTGTGGAGCAAATTGAAGCATTATCAAATATATCAATCGCTCTGCAGATGTTAGAACCAGGCTGTGAGACAACTGGCAGCATTAGTTTTTTTTCCTGACAAATTGCACCTCTTCTTGCAGGTGCTCCTTTGGGACATCGGGAAACTTAACCAGCAGAAGATCCCGAACCTGCGAGGAAGCATCAGCATGCAGACAGGTGCCCCGAAGCCTGAGGAGTATCCTTCAATCAACATTGATCTGAAGATACAACAGCTGGCCATTTCAGGTAACACTCAAAGACCAGTGGGGATAAAAAAAATCAGGCTTTTGTCAAAGTCTGTTTAACATTTATATGTCACTTAATTATGAGAAATGTGTCAAAAAAAAAAAATATATATATACCATCTGGAATAGTATAGATTTCTATTAGGTATTTTTCAGGTCTTTGAAAATTTGAAACATAAAGCTGTTGGGGGGTGGGGGGGGGGGGGCCAAAGAAAAATCTTCATTCTTTTTCCAAATGTTCATTCACCTATTTATCTGTTGGTCTTTCAACCTTTACTTGGAAGTGTCTTATGTAAAGTCTGAAATATTAGGCAAAAATTTGCATCTACCTGTTAAATTTATTTTTAACAATTGAATAAAATGGCTTAAGACTTTAAAAAAAATTAATACCTTTGTTATACATAAAACATTTAGTATATATTTCCAGGATATGAGCTTAGAACTGCAATTTTGCTTATGTATTACATGGAATTTTAGCGGTGTCGGATAAAAATGGTTAAATTTAGAAATTTCCTTAAGTTTTTTTTAAAATTTACTATTTATTGATTTATAATTTATCACTTAAATAGGCATAAATTGCTAAGCCATGTAAAAACTTTTTTTGTTTTTGTCTTATTAACTAATGCAGTCTGACTTTTCCTTAAAAATAGAGAAGTTAACTATGGCCTTTAAATGGTTAAAATTCTCAAAGGCTAAAGTAGCAGTAAACTGGTATTGATGAACATTAACGAGTGTCTGTTCTGTTTTTGCTGAATTTGTGTCTGGTCCTCGTTTCTTAAGGTCTCAAAGTGAGTCGTCTGGACATGTATGGAGAGACGTACAAACCATTTAAAGGAGTCAAATATTTGACTAAAGCCGGGAAATTCCAGGTCCGGACCTGAGTGAGGGTGGAAAGGTCAGCATTCCGATGTACCAAAGTGGGAATGGGGGGGTTACCACAGTGCCGAGTCAGCGACAAGTCTTACGCGCCAATATACCAATAATGAACACCTCTCCATTCTAACAGCTATTTATTATAACATGTTTGCTATATTTTTTTTCTTTATATATACGACTGAATAACTTTGGCATATAAAGGGAAGCCTCATAATTAATATCATTTCTGTTGAGATATAATATATAATATATATATATATATATATATATATATATATATATATATATATATATATATATATAAAAATATATAAATAAATGTTGAAGGGGAATATTTTTGCTTTGACATCAAGCCTACATGCCCGACAAATCTGCACTTGAACATTAAAACCTGCGTGCTGCCTGAGATTTTGAAGAAATGCCTCTGAAAATGTTTTGCATAATACAAGGAAGCTCATTTTGTGTTTATTTCAGATGAAATTATGAAGGGGGAAAAATGCAATGGTTACGTACTGAATTATTGAATTGCAAATACTTTAAATGCACACATTTAGCATTTAACTCGGTGGCCTTGTAAGAGCAGTACTAACGGCTCTGTAAAGCACACACTACAGCATGAGCTGCACATTTATGGGACTTGAGGGAAGTATTGTTAAGATATATGTCCAATTTAGGGTACACAGTAAGCTGTGACATTGGAGTAGTGTGGGTCCAAGTTAGGTAATTTTTTTTAAGAGTATCTTCAGAAAGTATACATAATCTTTTTTTGTTTGCTTGAGCACAGAAGATTTAGTAAATATAATAGAAAATCCTATTTAATGAAAAAAAATGAAGAACATATAAGCCAAACGCTTTATTGTAAATCTTTATAACCCTTTTTTTTTTTTTTTGTTCCATGTCTATCCGAACTGCCAGATTTACATCACGTTTAAAGATCAGGTTTTTTGTGCATTTGCATATTTTCTTCAACTTCTGTCCCAAGATGTAAACCTGCCATTTGTCTAAAGCTCATTGCCCAAACCTAATAAAATCCCTTCTGATCAAGTGCCATAAGTTACTCTGTATCATTATGCTTTGTTTGTAGTGTGTTCTCTGTTTTGTGGATGTATTTACTTAAAAGTAAGCTCAGATCGCTATTCACACAATTAATTTAGTAAATATCACACATCAAACTAACACTGATTTATGCGTAAAAACATGGAAGCTCTCTCTTTTTTTATTAGTCTTTATTCTTTCAAGGCACAGCAGATGTTGGCAGGGCTAGAGGCTATCCGAATACATTCAGTGTGTGGATTAATGAATATAACATACAACTACACACCCTGTGGGTCTCGGGAGAGACCCCTGTGACTTTGACATGTTCAGTACACAGTAAAACTTAAAATGAGACTCTACACACAAACGGTCTCAATGCAACATACTGTGTACATTTATCCAGCCATTGTTTTTTCAAAAAAAAAAAACTGAAATGGAATGAAAATATGCATTTACTGCTGAAGTTGCAAGTACAGGTTTGGTCGGAAATTTCCATACACTCATCCTATGTGTGAATATAATGAATAAATAAATATAATTCTGAGAAAAGTTTCAAAGATCTGGCCCAAGCTGCCAGTCAGATCCAGGAAATTTGGTAAGAATGCTCAAAAGCAGCCTAAAAAAATCCTAAAGCCAGCCAAGAAAACGGCTTTAACACCATTGTAGGTTTACATCAGTGGTGACTGAGATTGTGCCAACCAATAAAGACCCGCTCCAAAAGCACCATCTTCAAGCCAGAAGATGCGTTCTGGATCAAAACAAAATGTGTGGTCAGATTAGACATACTCTGGGCTATTTTGACACAAGAAGAAGAAGAATGTTTAAAGGTGTTTGCCTGAGGCTTTCAAATCAAAGAAAGGGGAAAATGCACAATAAAACCAAACTTGCCTTTCGTTGATATCAATTTTGAAAAGGAAACAAACCAAATAAACCACATAAAGCCAATAAAATACATGCTGATGAGTGCAAGTAAACTTCTGACCGCATCTGACTGTGTGACATTAGTTTTCTTTTACCCTCTTTTAGTTAATAACTAACAAAGTTAACAATTATTTAAATGTATGTCTTAAATTCTCAAAAATATATAGTTTGTTACTATTTTTATCACAGAAGTAATTGTCGAACCACCGGGGTCATCTAAAAAATTAAGATTTGCGACAAAGAATTCGGACTGGGGGCGACTGAGGAGGATGGAACAAAACTCAGTATTTGTAAATCTCTAAAACTCAAACAGCCCAACCGTTGCAGAAAGCAGCTACAATAAAATACTACTATTGGATAAAAACTGCAAAGAAAATAAAACATTCACAAACTTAAAAAGTAACAGACATTATCCGTCACTACAGTATCTCCAGTGAGATTGATCAGCGTTCCTTGTAAGAACCTGGATTTTGAGTGTTCAAAAAATAATAATTTATTAAGGCTTGTAAGTAATGTAAAACAAATCCTTTGGCATCATTAAATATAGAAGTAAACACACAGTAAGCTAGATTTCACTGTCCCACAAATCAATACAGTAATTTTTAGGATATTACTAATTTTTAATGACCCTTTTATCTTTAAATCTAGTATAAACATCATCAGTGACAACAGTGATAATGCACCTCTGTTGATTTGATAGATACATTTTTTATCAGATAATTGAAAGTAAACATGAAGCTCACACAAGCTCTACACATTAGTGTAAAACCTGGTAAATAAAGCAGAGTATCATCTATGAGACAGGTAATTATTGTATATACAACATATGTTATGAAACCATAACTGAAAAACACAATTCAAATTTCAAACATTGTCTAAGTGTTTTAGAAAATAGAAAATGACTCATGCAAAAAATATATACCTAGGATTTTAGATAAAGTCTTATAACCCAAAAATACCAAAAATATATGTTAAAAATTCTCCTGATAAGCTCCTGTGTTTCCATAGTTGAGGAAAAACTAGAGCCAAGCTAAAATCACACCCATAAATGAGACCTGCATGGTAACAAAGCAAAGATTCCCACCTAAAACTACAGCGGAGAATGACTCAAAATCCTGAAGTTTCCTCTTGTGGGGGGGGGGTCTGCTAAACATGTGAGCTGATGTTGCTACTTTTACCCGGTGAGAGAAGGTGAGTTCATTGATACCAGGGCGTCTTGCGCACCCAGCGAAGGGTGAATCCTGCATCCGTGCGGATCTTAATGGAGGCAGCTTCTGCTTCTCGCACCGTCTCCTTTACAGACTGCATCAAGTTCTGGGCGTTATGGACCAACATCTCTGTGGCCTGGAGAGGTAATTAAACAAAGGAGGAGTTGTTGGTCAACATGTTAGCAAAGAGATTCTGAACAGAGAAGCACAAATTCATCAATAGTTTTACCTTAAGACTTAGCTAGAAAATGTCCATATGTTGAAACCACGTGTTACGCTCATCAGACAATATATTAGAAATTTATGGAGTGCAAAGAGCTCCACATCAAATACACATAGAGCTCTTTTTTTAAATTACAGCACAGATGATATGCTTAGTTGACAGGATTAAAGATTTTAGATAATGTGCTTAAACAGAATCAGACCTTTATCAGTGATGGTAGAGTCCTGCACAAAGACTTCTCTACCATGGCTTTTAATCATTTTTGCTGGATAGATTCTCTGTGCAAACTGTACTTAAAACAATAGCATTCGCCTAAAGAGAATTTGTGTTACCTGCTCTGACTCCTCTTCGCTAATGTTTGTTCGTCCCAGCATGGTAGCTTTGACGGTAGAAAGGATTTTGAGCTGAGTGCTGATGGTGGGAATTCGTTCACAAACCTGGAAAAGGCAATAAAAGTTTCAGTTTAGGGTTGATTTGGGATTCCTGTCCTTTATTTTTGTTTTATGTTAGTTTTATTTAAATTGTTAAGCCGCTCCACAGTGAGACACACGTCATTTATGTACGATGTTTCCTTTTGTTTTATTTTCGTACTAGATTTTCTCCTCTGCCTGATTGGGGTTAATAATGAAGGTAACGATCTGTTTGTCTAATTTGCCCATTTTAGTTTAATAAAAATGTTAGCAAAGAAAAAGGCACTAACTAAAAGCTGCAAACAAAAATGTGACTTGAATTTTATCTTCATTTCTTTCCTAATGGCTACATAACAATTTGAACAGTTTTAATTTACACAAATAAGTTAAATGACAAAAAATAAAGATAAGGATTAAAAATGTTATAATATATTTGAAATAATAAAAATAATTATTCAACTTAAGGGTAGAGTTAAAACAAAAAATTACATAAGCATGGCAGTCATACTAGGATTTAAAAATGTGTTTTCTTTCACAAACCAAGAAGTTCATTTCTGATTCTAAATAAAACAGATAGATTATTGGGAAAAAAAAGAACATTTTTGTTCTAATTGACATTTTGAAAATAATTTATACATCAAGTCAGATGAAATCTGTTGATAAAAATAAAATGATTGATTTCAAAACCTTAAATGAAATCGACATTTTGGGCTCAACAGAGAGTCTTTACCTGCAGCAGGTTAGTCCTGATGCGTCTGTCGGTGCACTGCTTGGCCACTTCTTTAGCCAGTCTCGTCACTTCATCCGAGGCCTTGGCAATGTCTTTGGCGCACTGAATCAGTGCTCGCTTGTTTCCACTCCCGCCACGCACCAGCCGAGACATTTCGGCCATCAGCAGAGCCATTCGCTTGGCTGCTGCTATGATGTCATTACCCTGAGCAGACAAGGTAGAAGAGGGACGAAGCCAAAAAAGAAAAAGATTAAAAAATTGAATCAGAGGACTGGGGTTTTGTACAAAGGCATGTTTTTGCAAATTGGTCCAATAATCAGAACAACAAAAGATTACTTTGAGGTAATGAAGGAAATGTCTAAGTCAAGCATCAGTTGTAAAGGTGATTGGCAGCCCAGCAATTTATCATATGTTGCAGAACTCTGCGTCACAGTCAAACCAAGGTTAACTCCTACGATGGGGCTGAAGGTGCTAGGTGCTCCTACGCCATGGTGCTGAGATGATTAGTGCAAACCTGAAGATGTCGGAAGCTGAAGCAGATTATCATGCTGATGAAGCACGCAGTTAAAGCTCCATCACCCTGGAGTCTTTAGGAAACTGTCATCCTTGGCCTAACAGGTTGGCCAGAAAATACAGTGACGCACAATAACAGTGAGAGTGAAACCGAAGCTTCTCCACTGAAATGTCTTAATCGTGCGAATGTGGAGGGGACAGTCCTTGACCCACCGTGCAATATCAGCGTGGCATCAGCATACCTGTGTGTGTCAGCCATATCTGGGGAAAAATGCAGCAGCAGCGAAACAGCAGCTGCAGCCTGTGGGAGGTGTCCACGGTGGGAGATGCACAGCTGCTCGCACACACACAGTGACTGTCCGCTAAAACTCCAGAGAGTGTTTCTCGTCCTATGGCCATGGTCTGCATGCTTGTGTGTGCGGTGCCTTGCAACAGTATTCATACCTCTTGATTATTTGCCCATTTTGTCGCCTTGCAATTAAAAAAGCCCTAAATTAATTTACAGAGATATTTTGTAATAGATCAAAACAAAGCAAACGTAAAAAGTTTAAGAAAAGGATACATGCTTTTCAAAATTATAAAGTGTGGTTTGCATTTTTTTAAGGACCTTTTAATCAGACACGTCTAAATAAAATATGCTGCAGCTAATTTTCTTATGAGAACAATAGATTTGTAAATAAATTCAAGGAATAAATTAGGGTTAGGTTAAAGAAAAACATTCAAAGTTTTTAACATCTAACTGTTTATGTGTGGCACAACTCAGTTAGGCAAAGCTGTCTACCTAAACTGGCAAGGACAGCGTTATACAGAGTCCAATTGTAACTCCTAATTAACAGTGGGGAGATGTGGCACATTATCAAAAAAAAGTCCTGTATAAAGTTTACCACAGGTAAAGGAGCATTGTACTGTAGGGATCTTTCAGAAGATACAGGCAACTGTGAGCTGGAGACGTAAAGAGCTAAATACACGACAGGAACAACCTGGACTAAAGCCTGTTAGTGTCTGTAAAAGATTTAAGACTGAGTGAAGATTCTTATTTGAGCCCGCGCTGCAACAGAACTTTTGAAATCAGCTTTGATTCATGTTTTGTCCCTGTTTACCCTAAAGCTGTTGCAAGACTTAAAAAAGATTGTAAAAATACATCCAATCTTACTTAGAATCTCCAAATTTTCAGAGATTGTGGAGCTTGTGAAATTATGGTTCTACAAGGTAACGATACTGGGGTGGTGACTATAAATGCATTCCACACATGTTTGCCAAAGAAAATATCAGAAAGCTACGTATTCCTTTTCTTCCACTGCAGTATTATAAAGTACTTTACATTATTCCATGTATTAGTTTAAGGTTTTAACCTAAAACGAAGACTAAGATTTTAAAGAAGTATGAATAGGTTTGCAATGCATCATCTTTAAGGGTGTGGGTGTGACAGTGAGCTCAAAAAGATTCTCCCAGCGGTGTCAAACCCTGGAAACTGTATTACGCTGATGTGCATGTATGTGCGCAGACCTTGCTGGACCACTTGCGAGCCTCCTGGTGGAGAGACTGGGCAGCTGCCAGAATGGGCTGATTGACAGGCTGGTTCGACGGCATCATCAACAGTTCTGGCTCATAGTCATCCTCACCATCAGTAAACTCATCTTCATCATCTACCTCCCTCTCCTCTACACCCTCATCATCCTCAGGCTGGGCCGGACGGGAGTAAGATGAGTGTTGGGGCGAGGAGGGGTGGGTTTGTGGTTGTTGGAGGATTGATAGAAACGTGGAGGGAATGAGAACAAAAGGGAAAGAAGGGGAAGAAAAAAGGATAGAGGAAGGGAAGGGGGAAGCAAGGGAAAGCAGGTGGAGAGGGAGCATTGAAAAAGAAGCCATTTAGTAGAGTATGAGCAGCACTGAATGACAGAACAGAGGACAAGTAATTTAAAAGAAGCGCGGCGACAGAACAGTGATAGGGTGGTGAAACCTGCACGCAAGGGCAAAAACAGCTTTGATGGAAGAGGAAAAACAAACAAAAAAAGAGGACAGAAGAGAACTGCAGGAAGGGCTGCATGAGCATGACACGCTGAGGACTGACGACTGAGCTGAGATTTCACAAAGTACAATCAAACGAGACGTAACTGCACCCAAAGTCAGTGTCTGGTGGCTTGTTAGCGTGTTTAAGAACTTGGTTGGAGTGCCTTAATCAAAGATCATTTTTCTGCACCCGTTTTTACACATTTCTCGTGGGTGCAGAAGAAAATCTGCTTTTTTAAAATTTTAAATAAACTGTTTTAAAGTGACTGAACGGTGGAAAAAAAAGGTTATGATACACACAGTGATGATCAGAGGACAGTGATCTTTGATAATCAGCAATGCATGTATGTATGTAGTCATTAAATGTTTAAAGTGTTTGATTGTCCAATCAAAAAATAAATAAATCAATTATTTTAATATGAGGTCCTGTATATGAAACACCTTAATGTACATTAAAGGCTCATCTGCATATTCAGTGATTTATTTGTGCGTGCATGTGCATTCAGCCTGAACAGATGACAGTTTCCAGTTTTCTTCTGAAAGTGGAATCAAACTACCGATGTCCACATTTCAGGATAAAAATAAGTAACCACAAGAGAAAACAAACTGAAAAACATCTTTGTGCCAATGGAGAGAAATGGTAACTTTCTGCAACTTTAACACTTTTCTATTAAAACAGGCATTTACCACAAATACTTCTGTGAAGTAGTATTCATGAGTGCGTTTGTTTGAACTGACTTTGCTTGACCACTTGCGCGCCTCGTCGTGCAGTTGCCTGGCTGCCACCATCATGGGCTCGCTGAGCACCTCGCCGGCTTTCTGCTCCGGGAACTCCTCGTCCTTTTCCTCTGGGGGAGGAGGCCGAGGGGGAGGCACCTCACCCTCCGGCAGCGGGGGTTTAGGTGGTGCCTGTTCATCACTAACCTGGAAGAACAACACAGACTTGATGCTTTTTACCGTCCAGATGAGCATAAATATCTTATCTATCTTAAATTCTGATTATTCACTCAAACCTATCTGATTCTAATACCCAGTAATTTTTAGGGGCACATAAGCTGGAATTGACTGTGCTTTCCTTTTAATAATTTACACAAACAAATGTCAGTGTTTCATTTGTACCAGCTTGAAAAACAAACATTTTCCCTACCTAATAAAATACATGGTGCCAATCATTTACGAATATATTTTTACTTGAAAAGGGGAAGGCCTAGCAGATTAAATCGGGATCTCCAATCGTATTTGTGAAGATCTAGTGTTCTGCAGGTTTTAGATTCATCTTTACTCCAAGTATGCTGAGTCAAATAATTGAATTATCGCTTCAGCACGTCATCAAGTTGGCGAAGTCCTGATACTGAGCCCTTTATTTGATTCAGCTGTGTTGGAGCAGGGTGGATTCTGAAACAAGCAGGACAGTAGGGTTGGAGAACTTTGGTTAGATGCTTCCCTGCTTCCATTAAGCATGATGCTATGGGAAAATTTCTACGCCCACGCGAAAGCCTAACCCCGTTAGAGCTACTCTCCGACAAACGCAGGTGTTAAACGGAGGCATTGACAATCAGGGTGTTCCCAGAGTTGCTTAGTTAGTCAGTTTTGACTCATCATCTAACACAAACGCAGAAACCATAGGCAAGAAAAGTTTCCAACGAGTCGAATGTCGAGTCTGGAAGTTTATT
Source organism: Orestias chungarensis (assembly GCA_032876305.1). Classification (NCBI taxonomy): domain Eukaryota; kingdom Metazoa; phylum Chordata; class Actinopteri; order Cyprinodontiformes; family Cyprinodontidae; genus Orestias; species Orestias chungarensis. The sequence continues at coordinate 2,215,006 of JAVLVB010001089.1, forward strand.
TGCGAGAAATCATGAAAAAATAAAGGTTAAAGCTCAATTCTTTGGTAACCTGATTAAAAATGATAAGGGACACAAAGTCATGTTGATTGTAAGGGAAAAATCTATGTTTGATTCATTTGCACGTGTAAAATGAATATGAATATCTGTACCCCACGTGTGTAAAGATAACACTATACAACGAAAATATAGCCAGTGAAAACAGATTTTCATTAAGCTTAAAATTTATTTCTAAAAAAATAATACACCAGCAGGATGATCCCCCAAAGCACATCTAATCTGTTTTTGGAGAATATAAAGCAGGGTTCTAAAAATATCTCTCCAAACCTTCAAACCTTGTAAAACTTAATTTAAAAACTACAAAACAATTACAATTTTAATTGTTCATAACTAATTGTGGTCAAAGATCCAGCTGGCAGGAAACATGTAGCTTTTTGATGGATGCTTTATAATCACTAAAACTTAGAGAATTTGTGTTTGAACACAACAACTATAGCTAAAATTAAGTAGGGAGTAGAGTGAGTGCTTAGATGTGCCTACGTGGAGCTGATCTAGGTCAGGAGGTGGAGGAGGGAAGTCTGGTTCCTGAGGCTGAAAGGCTTCTCTGACTTTTCCCACTGCAGCCAGGATCCTCTGACAAGAGTCCAAATATGCTTTCTGTAGAGCTGTGAACATTAAGAAGAAACCGAGGTAAGACAGAAGATAAAAGTTACTTTTTATATCAGCATCCGACGTTTTTGTATTTGGATCTCTAACCTTTGTCTTGTATGTTTCCGGCCACAGCCTTGGCGTCCATCACCATGGGTGAGATGGTGTGCGAGAGGATGTCTGAGGCTTGCTTCACTGTATCTCTGAACCGTGGATCTTCAGAGTTCTCCACTTCCCTCTTGGCCACCAGCAACACCCGGTTTGCTCGCCTTGCTATGCTTGTTGCCCCGGCAACAAGCATTTGGGGCTGAACATTTGCCATAGCAACTCTGCACTTGTCAATGTCTTTTTTAATGGCCTCTTCCGAAGCATCCAATAGGGATTTGGTGTCTATGGCTTCATCGACTAGACCTAATACATGAAAGAAAAGTAGGATTAATTACAGTAAAACCATCTCCAGCATGTCAAGTCAGCTAAGTCTTTACCGGTCAGTCTCTCCACATTGTCAATCCATTGGTTCTTCATGGTGTCAAAGTGTTCATAGGCTGCTTTGTTTCCTGGATTCTTCAGCAAGATACGGGCAGCGGAGATAACCTGCAGATTAACATGATCCGGTTTCAGTTGGACCACTGTGAGCTTCATCAGTCTCCATCACTATGAAGGCGAAACCAAAGCAAACATGCACACCTGTGGCGTCAGCTCCCTGGCGTGTTTTACGGCAGCATTAATACCATCTACTGTACTCTTATTTGCCGTTCCCACAGCAGCAGCCTTTTCTGCGGTCGCTCCCAAACGTCCCGCGTGTGTCTCAAAGTTCCCTGCACGTTCTTCGAAGACCTTGGAGAAACTTTTGTTTTGATCTTGACTCAATATTCCTTCTTAAACTACTAAAAACATCTGGTGTGACGTACTGACCTCCTGCCTGTTGGGTGCATCAGGAGGAGCAGTGGCAGCCACCGCCAGCAGCTTGACGGGCGTGGTGGTGTCGCAAAAAACGTCGGACACCTCCTGGGTCATGACCTCCTGCATATGCTGCCTCAGGTCCTGGTAGAAAGCAGATAGTGCTGAACCTATCCACAAGATGGAGCTCTGCACTAAAGCTATTTCCAACAACGTTTTTGTAAAGATACCTTGAGGGTGTCCTGCAGTTGTGCCGCTGTGGCTCGTGCGTGAGGAGCCTCGGCCTCTCCCCTGCTCGCTATGTCGGCCAAAGCTGTCATCAGCCCCTCTGTGCGGTCGCAGCGCCCAATCATGTCCTGCCGGTACGGGCCCAACAGGCCTCCCGCCAGCCTCTTCCCTTCTCCCACCATACCTCTAATCGCTGCCTGACCTGTGGAGCAACAAGAAACAGAGTTCACTCCCCATCTGAAGAAATTAATATTGTCTTGGCCTTTATTAAAAACAATGAAACAAGAGAATATTAATACAAACACAATGCCAAAGCCAGGCAAGCACGTTGTGTGCATATTTTTTCTTCAGATCTTTTCCATTCAGTGTAAAAAGCTGATTCTGTATTTATTTATTTAGTGCTTGCTGGATTAACAGTATTGTAAAAATATATATTAGAGCTTTATTTTGTTAACCTAATCAGCTGAGTAAATACATATAGACAATTTTTATTTGTCTGTATTTTCTTTACTTGTGGAAAATGACACTTGATATGGCTTACTGGAGTCCCAAAGAGTCATATTAAAATGGTTTTGTAGCCCTTCCTAGACAATAGATGTTAATGACTGATTTTTATCTGGCCTAGGATTTCTTCAGACTGGGACATGAGAAATAAATGGAGATGTTTTAGCCTACTTCATGTTGTCTGACAGGTTCTATTTAAGTGATTTGTTTATCTGGAAATAGAGGAATCATGAAATTCAATTTTATTGTCCAGGTAACAGAGATTTAATAGTTACACACTGGGTACAGGATGGCTTAAATAGCTTTTGCTCCTAATAAATAAAACCCTCAATTTTCACCTTTGTATTCACTAAGGTTATTTTTGCCTAATATTAAAATATGTTGGATGATCTATAACTTAGGAGGAAAGTTAGGAAATTAAGGAGGGACAAAACAAGGACAAATATAAAGATACATGTCACTTTGTCACATAGAATTACTGCTAAATTTAGCACGTCTTTATCTGAACTAGTTTCAGTTTTATTCCTTTTTATCGTACAGTGAGAATGTCATACCGACACATGTCTGCTATAGTGTTTTATTTTATCTTTCAACACGGCTCACGGTGAGCAGGTACCTGTGATCCACTCTATCCTCTCACACTCTGCTCCCAGAGGGAAGCATGGGAAAGAAAGGAAACAATCAAAGACACGACAGGAAGTAACAACAGATTAAAAAACAACAGTCTTACAGAGTAAACTAATTCGATAAGTGACTCATGCATGAGTTGCATTACAGCATGAATGACAGTTTCCGGTGTGAGGCATCGCCTGACATTACATCATGGACAACAAACATCTCACATCTTTCATCACTGAGTTATTGTGCTACGTGATGCAAACTTTTCACCACTTCTGCACGAAATCCATCATACTTACATCCTTTCACAACGCATCTGAACATACCTACGCCTCTGTCGTCCACCCCAGGATTGTTCAACCAGCGCAGAGCCTGCTCCATTTTGCCCTCCAGCGTGACGGCAGGCTTCGCTGGTCTCATGTTGGCCACAGCACGGTTGGTTTTGGACTGCAGGTTTAGCAGAGCCGCTCCAATCTGCTTTGCCAGAGCTCGGGCCTCAGGGCTGTCACCTTTACCCCTTTCACGGTAACAGTAAAAGAGTTAACTGGAGGAAAAAGTCAACTTACAATTTGTAGAGGGAAATATAATTATTCTTTTCAGCCTTTAAACCCATCACCTGGTTAGGGTACTGCTACTAACGTGTTAGATGGCATCTTAAAGGGGAATACCTCTTTTGTTTGGAAAAGATTAATAATTTCTCCTATCACAGAACACGAAATGTACAAATTTTCCAACATTAATTTAACAGATTAAAGACTTTCATACATTACGTGTTTATTTTGTGTTCTTGGAATGTTCGTTCTGACAGAATCAGACAGGAAGGACGTGTATTTTGTGTCTGGAACAGTACAATCGGTTCCAGATTAGATTAGGAATGATAGTCCAATCCACATCCTATTTTTAAAAGTACATCTGTCCTCACGCCTTTGTAATGCTTAATTTAGGTGGCTTGCCAAAAAATTACCCCTTAAATTGTTTTATACTTTGTCAAATTAAACCTGCAAATTTCTGAGTGTTGAATGATTTATCTCATTGCTGCAATTGCAGTAGGAACTATTTCGAGCATGCCTCTTTCAGTATTGCACACCTAAAGACTATATTTTTTTAAATTCTCTTAACAAAGCTTAGTGATAGTAAATAGTCTTATTGTACATGCATTTTCAACTCTTGCTGGACTTTGACTAGGCCAAAACACATAATTATGCTTTGATCTAAAACAGGGGTCTCCAGTTTTATGTTCATCTCTGGTATAATTTACTTGAATTACCTCCTCAGAAGGCAGATAAGTTCTACAGGCTAAGCATAATAACTTAATTACTTTATTAAGCTATTTTGAAACAGAGACATTTCACTGGATCTTGAAACCTTTGATCCAAATCATTCCGAAGTAAATCTGGTTGTATGTTTAGGCTTGTTTTCCTCAGCCCAGGTCCTTTACACCAGGTTTTCCATTTTTAAACTAGCTCTAAATAACAGACTCATGCAGTTTATTTTATAAATTCCATCTTTTTACAGACGTTTAAGATGAATAAACTATAAAAATTTAAAATTGCTTCATTTTTATACCACTTCAAAATTACACATTTATAGTGTTTTCTTTAGTCTATCAATTAAGGTACCTTTGAATACATGTTTGTTTTTGTAAGCTTAAAACACTTATGCAAGGCATTTTGTAGCTATTTTGCTGCATTTTCTTTCTGTAGCATTTGTCTTTTTCTTCAATAAAAGGTATTTCCCTTTATATTCTGCCCAATATTCTCCCTTTGACACCATGGCCTGTTTCAACGTGTTTTAAATTCATATAAACCTTAATGTAGGAGTGATGGGTACAGCTGACAAGCAACAACACATTTTCCACGGGGTAAAAAAAGGCCACCTGTTGGTGACTAGTGGTTGCAGTCTCCATCTGGAATAAAAGGGGCTAAGAATGAAATACTCTTCCTAAGTTCTTGTTTAAGATTGAGTCAGAGGAAAGCCTACTGTTTGCGCAGCTCTACGAGCCGGGCGGTGAGTCCCGCTATCTCGTTAATGGAGCGCAGAATGTCGTCCCTTTCCTTGGGGTCTTCACAGAGATCGGCGATGCGTTTAGCGTCTGCTAGAACTGCTCGGATGTTCTCCTCTCCCTCAGGACCACCGTTAGGATCAGCCAGCCATGCCTTAAGAAGCAAGGGTAGGCCAGTGTTTACATGTGATGAAAAACACAAAAAGTAGTACAAACTTAAAAAGTGGGTCAGAAGACGGTAAAAATTCAGATGTTTTATAGTTTTTTAGGAATGGTGTTGTTTGTTTATCAGACCTGTGCAGCATCCAGCCTCCTGGCAATGACTTGCTTTGCATTTATCAGAGCCTCCAGCCTGCGAGCAGCGCTGTCTACTTTCCCAAAGAGCAGATCTAAACCCTGTAAACATTGGCCGGCACGTTGCATGCACCCTGGAGTCTGGCCCTGGCCTCTGTCAAAATCCACAAATAAAGTTTGTCATATAAAACTTCAACAGCTTGAAGGAAGAATTACACACAGACACACTACCTGACATGAAGATCTCCAATCTGATCAGTCATCTGCCCCAGAACCTTGGTAGTCGACAAAATATCTTTCCTCTCCTTCCCAGCACACAGCTCTCCCACCTTACCAGCATCGTCCAGAATGAAACGCAGCGCCCCTTCACCACGGTCTCCTGAGAAGGACAGTGTGGCGCAGCACAGAGATGGACATGTTGAATCACATGAAACTGTGTCAACTAAAGGATTATATGTTAAATCTGATCTCAGTGCTACCTGGCTGTCCTTGTGGGTCTTTGAGCCAACTTTTGGCCATCACCATCTTTGATTCGATCATAGCCAGAGATCTTTTCAATGCCTCCATATCCTTACAAACAGTGAGAAAATCATAGATATTAACCTTCGGTAAGAGTTTAACCTTTTGATGTAGAATAGCGTATTTCACCAGCTACGGACCTGTTGAAATTTCGACTTTTCCGGAAAAACTACGGTTCAGTTTGTGGTGTCAATACTGATGATTTTAGAGTACCTAACAGCAACTATTCAAACTGTAGCCTTGAACCAAGCTGATATCCTGGTTATTTATAGTGATGGCAAAGAGGGAGAACACTACTGCTAATAATAAAAATACATCTGGATAGAAATACATTTTCAATGTACAAATCAGACAGTATTTGTTGAGAAATATGCCTATATATTTCAATAATTATCACAATCATGAATTTTTTTTAGCTTACAGCATTAACCTTTAATTAAAAGGGGGATGTTAAATATTTTTGATGGAAATAGTGCCATTGTAAATGAAAGCCAAGTAATAATGTTACCTAGATTATATCTCAAAAACAACTTAAAAGGCGACTTCATTTGACTTTGCACCTTAAAATTAGTCTTTGTCTTTTTAATAAACGTTTCCGACACTCCCCAGCACTGCTACTCTATGCCATCCATTGATGGTGTTTACAACGGTTATTGGCAACAGTGTATTTTGTTGTACAAAGCAGCTACATTATATGATATCAGTTTTAGAAAATGGGAACCCAGGAGATTATTGTTCCATTAGGTGTATTCTATTTGCTGCAGTCGCTAGTTTTATGGAACTGTAAGCGAGGGGGGAGAGCTAGGATTGAAGCTCCAAAGCAGATCTATGGAGAAATATGTGACACATTGAAATAGAAATGGTTGCCATGAGAGAGTCAAGGATTCTTCAAACATGAGTGAGTCAAATCAACACTCTTGGCATGTTTTAGATAATGGAATGCAATCATGTGATATAAAGCTAAAAAACAGACAACCTTAAATCAGACAAATCTATATTTTCACTATTATGCACTTTAGTGCAGGTGAGGGCATCAGAACAAGAGTTTGCAAAGAGCAGCATTCACACAAGAGTTATTTGGGACGGCTTACATCTACATAACAATATATAAAAGCATTATTAGTTTTTAAAAACTTCATTATATACTAATTTGCATAAACAAATCTACTGAATAAGCTTTTGTTACACTCACTGCAAATAGAGGATGTTGAGTCATAATGCAGTAAACCAGCGATAATAGAACATGTATGTCTGAATCAGAGGAGTTTCTATACTATGATGTTGTTTACTTAAAGCAGCACATCTGAACAGATCACAAACATATTTAAAGAGACACTTGGGTAAAGAGAACCACCTAGTTTAGGATCACAGATAGAAAGAAACCAGCAAGTAGAATCGATTCAACAAAATAAGCAAACCAAACGCAAAGTTTTCAGCTAATTGCTATAATTCAGCAATCAGGAAACATTTTACCCAAAAGAAGATGTGAATATGAAACGGAAATGTAACAGAGTTCAACCATGGCAAACCGTTAAAGAAACAGTTTCTGATTGCTTTCTATGAGAAGAAAAAAAAGAAGCTTTTTGCAGCTGGAAGGAG
>JAVLVB010001089.1:2222414-2258179 GCA_032876305.1 Orestias chungarensis
GTGTGTGTGTGTGTGTGTGTGTGTGTGTGTGTGTGTGTGTGTGTGTGTGTGTGTGTGTGTGTGTGTGTGTGTGTGTGTGTGTGTGTGTGTGTGTGTGTATGTGTGTATAGACAGACAGGTTATACCTGAAGACGCTTTACAACAAACATGCAGGAGCTACAGGTTGGACAAGTGAAACAGATCTCACTTTTACTATCTGTAGCTGCAAACTGTTTAACTGATGCTCAGAACAAAACTTCTGCATTGTTACTGAATCAATGGGCAGCTTTATCACACAATGATCAGCTGCTGCTAGTATGAGCAAAAACTTTCATCTTTTTCTTAGCCATTCTACTCAAATGGACATCCATTGACAAACAGATGCACATGAAACCAAACTGCAGTGATGAAGCACCTTTCATTGCCACATCTGCTCATAAGCAGACACAAACACAGGACACAGTTGTTCTTGAATACCTGAATGACAGATATATGCAGAATGTAAGTGTGAGGTGTCAGTCAGACACAATGAAACTCACACACCCACAAGCTTGCATGCTGGAAACTGCGTAGGGGGGAAAGAGACAGGCTTACCTTCTACAGGCAGGAAAAGAATGAAGGAGGAAGATAAATAAAGAAAATGAGAAAGAAAAGGGAAAAGAAAAACCAAGAGTTACACTAGTGAGCGAAAAAACGAAACAAACGAACAAAAAAAGAAAGTAAAAGAGTTAATTTTTCAGAGATGCACCTCAGTGGGAGAGTGTCTGTCTACAGTTTGACTTTGTGTCAAAGGTTTGCAGGGATATGTAATGAAAAAAAATTATGCTTTTGTGCCTCACAGGTTTTACCTTGTTTGCCCAAGCATCTTCGTCCCACGAGGTGAGCTGCAAGACTCTGATGATCTCGTTGATTTCGGCGCTCATCTTTTCGAAGGTAAACCTTCGGTTCTTCTCAGCCTCCTCTATTCCGGCTCCTCGGCTGCTCTTGGTTGCGACAAATATTTTTATAGCTGAGGAAAAATTGCAAAAGAAAGTTTGGGATTATACTCAGATGATTGTTATAGATGGATAAACTGTCTGCTAAATTGATTATTTCTCTCGAAATCCCTCTCCTGTTCCCGTCATTCGGTTGGCACAAAAAAAAACACATTTCAGATTTGATTTCACCTAAAAGATTTAGAAGTTAAATTAAGTTATACATTGAATGCTACCTTGCATACACAGCCTTATACAAAATGAGTAATGAACAGAGACCAATGGACTGCATCAGTGGTATTCATGGCAACTGTTATCTTTTGTTTTGTTTTTTCTTCTTAAAGAAGCCCCTTGTCTGGCAATATGTTCACCTATGAAGCCGTTCTGGATGGTACAGTTTTCTCAGATGAGAAAATTATATATATGTTCATCTGATATAAACGTTTTACTTTTTTGTTACAAGAAAAGGACTCCAAGATCAATTCTTCTACTTGTTTACATCTCTGTCTGCTCAATCCCCCACTTTGTCATCCAGAAGAATCAATGTGAACATTTTAGTTCAGAATAATCTGGAGGAATATTCTGAAAATTTCTTCCTGTTAAAGAGGGAAGTTTTTTCTCTCCACCTTCGCTACATGCATGCACAGCATTATGGATTGCTATAAAGTCAACAAAACAAATGATTGTCTACTGTGGCAACATGCTAGTAAAGAACGAGTGAAAGCTAACCTTATATAAACTAATTTGAATTATGAACTGAACTTAGTGCACAGTTTTATGGCTAGGATCACCTGGAATGTATTAAGATATGGATTAAAATTTCTGTGTTGCAGTTCCTTATGATGAAATGTGTTATGTATTCATGCTGTATAAAATGAATAGACAAAATTGAATAGAAAATGTTGTTAAAATAAGTGCATTAGGAGTGTGTATAATTTTTTACCTTGTTAGATTTCAAGAACATCAGAATTCAAACTCATGCTCCCTGTTTTCCCTAGTCTTTTTAATCTATGAAGTATGATCATTTCAATTTGGACAAAAATAATTGTTTAAAGCTTTAGAAGAGCAGGAAAAAGTAAGCGTGTTGTTGGAGTGTAGATCAAAGCAACAAAAAGCAACAAAAATAATGTAAAAAGTCTGTGTAAAACTGTTTGGAGTGAAGATACATCTGATACTGAGATTTCAGTTGTATGACTTCTAATATTAATCAGTGCCTGTGACAAAGAAAAAAGGAATAAGTCATTCCTCTTCTGATAAGTAATTACAGTATATCAGACTTTAGCTGGATGATGGTGGACAGTGCATCGTTAGTCTCACTTCCCAGGCACCTAATGACTGTAATTACCAGCGTTACTATAACAACAGCTGGATGTTCTGTGACCTGCACTGTCGTTTGCACCCACAAGTTCACCCACATGCACCTGAAATAAGAACAGGCAGCAGCTCTTTAATGGTGTTCATGGAGCTGACGATCATCTGTCTGTGTTCCTGGTGGGTCAACTCCAGCTGCCGCTCCTCAATCATCTTCGACATCTTCGTCATACCTGGTGAAAAAATAAGAAAAAACTTAGCACGACTCAAACACTCTTGTGCAAAGGTTGTAGGAGATTATTTGTTTTTTTTTTCATATGACTTGCCTAACACACTGATTAACCAACAGATTCAAACATCGCTCCTTTATGTACCACTGAGTTCCAACAATGTCTGAAGCAGTGGTGTGTGAGAAAGCCTTGGCATCTGACTTCCTTCAGTTTGTTAGGTCACAGCAATCTGAAAATCTAATTAACCCCCTGGTTTCTGATGATAAATGGCCTGTTTATAATCCTGCTGCCAGTGAAAAGACTCACTAACAGTACATCAATGTCAGAGAAGTCCGTTTTTTTCCCCCATCTAAACAGATTAATCTTTCACCAAAACAAAAAGTGACGGTTATTGTTTCCTCTAGAAAACTCTTTAACACATAGAATACATTCAACTCAGCACTAAGTCCTGAAGCTAACAACTCAATACAATGAGTATATATTTTAATAGCTGTTCAATCTATTCATATGTCTTGAGTAAATTATTATAATTATTAACATATTGCAATCAATTACTGATTTCATTATGATCTTTTCATATCTTCTGCCTAAAATTACAATATTTACAATTTACTATAAAAAAATAAGATGCAAGACAAGTGTTTGCATGTTGCTCTAAGAAGAAATTAAACATTTATATTTAAAAGTTGTAATTTAATTAAAATCTTAGGTCAAGGTTGCATTCCAGTCAATAATCTGTAGCAGTTACAGCTTCAGGGTTTTGGGGTAATATCTACAAGCTTTCCACATCTATACATGGATAATTTTTACTCAGTACTAACATCTCTAACTTAGTCAGACTGGATGGAGAACGTTCATGAACCTCACAGACTGTCAATTAGATTCAGTTTTGAATTTTGTTTGGTTCCTTCTTACAAAACAAAATGCTTTGATCTGAATCTTTCCATTGTTGTTCAAAGTTTGTATGCAGCTGGAACATTTGTGGCAGTCCCAAGTTATTTTCACAGTATTTACCTTCCTCCAGAAGAACGTCAAGTATAAGTAGGTTCTCTCGCTTAAAGAACGCACCATGATGCTGCTGGTGCTGCCATGTTGTACCAGGTACCACACATGGGTTTTGCTTATCGGCTAAAAGGCTACATTTTAATTTAATCTGAGCAAAGCATCTTTCTTTGCATGTTTGGTAACTTTTGGTAATCTTTTGTCTTTCTTCTTGCCATGTTTCCATGAAGGTTTGGGTAGTGGAGCCCATATTATTAGTTGTGTCAACATTACTTTTGCCTTCAGATTCTCTGAGAACTACTGTCTTGCTTTGTCCGTTTATCTAGATAGGCAACAGCAGCATGGAAGTTTTTTAGCTCTTTCACACTTCTGTTTTAGATAGATAAGTTAAATGAAACACAAATATGTTCTGCAGTTTTCAGCTTTGTTTTATATGTAAGCATTTGTTAAATACATTGAGGTTTGTGGTCTATGTTGCATGTATTGTGTTCAGACGGCTTGTCTTTTTCATGATCTTCTCACTGCAGCGTGAGAGTTTGTTTTATGTTCCACTGACCTGGTCCGAGGTTCTTTGTGTAAGTAATGAGGTCTTCCATGGTCTCCACCACTTCAGCTACTGTCAGATATTCGAGGATCCCTTTACACACACGGATTATCTTTCGCACCTGCAATCACAATGCAAAAAAATAAAGAAAAAACAAACGGGTGAGATCTCACAGAACATAATAATAACTGCCTCCTTTCACAGGAAGAACAACTACATCCCTTCTGTAAGCTTTTTTCACCCCTGTGTTTTTTCTTTGGTGTCTGTGAGTGCGTAAAAAGTCTTGTGATGTTCATCTTGTGACTGACAAAAGCAGCTCTTCTGAAAATGAGGATGGCGATGAGACGTGGTTGGCTTAATCACATGCCCAATGTGATTTCACTTATGGAGCTGCCATTGAACATTCATGAAATCACACACATGCCCCAACCCCAGCCACATACACGCGCATTTGCACCCACATACAGACATCCTGAATTAATATGCAGGGAGGTCATCTGATCTCTGTGATTAGATCTAGCTGCATTTGAGCCTCCATTACGACTCCAAGAGTTCTACCTTCCTCTGCACAGCTGCTAAATAAAGCTTTTATTCCCTGAAAGAGACCATAGCTTGCTCTGAAGGGATGGTGAGTATCACGATATTAATGCACATTAGCGTAAGTAGGAAAACACACACCTCTGCCTCATCAAAGGTAAGGAGTAGGTCAGACGTTCCAGACAAAATCCCTCTGGATCCATCGATCAGGTAATCCCTTGCAGGAACTGAGTATGGATCTGCCTTAAGCATCTGAGCCGCCTGAACGAGTTTCGAACATGAGTTCTCCACCCTGAAAACATGCAGTGGTTGTTTTTTATTTCATTGCAAAAACATTTACGATTTTAAAAGACACTTTTGAGAAACTGAGTTTTTTAAATCACAGAACGAGAAATCCACTTGCATATGTGAGTGCTGACGTAGCGTATTGATTAGCCACATTTAAAAATTGTTGAATGGATATTGGAAAGAAAAGGATGAAAATAGTGTTCACCATTTAAATCCTTTTATGTTTGATTATAATATAGCACATTTAAATTAAAGAAAAAACCCAAGGCTGAGGAAGGAATAGATAACAGTTAATGTCAAATCAATAACTGATAGAGTCTACACCCAGACCAGCAAATGTGTGTTGTTAGTGAATACAAAGTGTGTCAGGCCCCAAAAAAGAAAGCTTTGTTTTTCAAGACAGTTACCTGCACCAGCGTTATCCCTTTTCCCCTTCTGAACCAAAAGAAGTAGGTTTTTTTGTGTGTGATGTGCTTAAAGAACTTGAATGGTGTGGACACTCTCAGAAAAAGCTTTTCACTGCTAAAACATCATATAACAGTATAAATACTACAGTAAAACCGTCAACTTTACATTATTATATGTAAAATTAAAACGTGTGCTTGAATTTTTAACATGAGTTTGAAATATTTCTGCAGTCAGTGATTGACCCACAAGGGATGTATTTTATGAGGATTCAAATAAAGCTAAATCCCCCCTCATTCTAACCACGTTGGTCAGGGTATCAATGGCCGATGGCTCGTCTATATTTAGGCAAGTTCACATTCCCACATACTCCTGCTCCAATGCCCCGCAAGGGAGATTTATGGTGTAGTAGCCCATGTTTGAGAGAAGAGCAACGGACTTGACCTGCTGGAGATCTGGATAATTTCTGTGACAAAAATTGACAATTGATAAACAGGAAACAATGGAAAACAAAGAGTGGGAGGAAAAGCCAGCTCAATTTTAATGTTTCGGCAAGGTCTGACCATACACAGATTCTTAATGATCAAAATTATCAACATGCATTTGAAAACAGAAATAAGACAAGACCTTTAGAGTGTATTTTGTTATTTTACATAGACTAACATAAAAAATATGAACATGACACCAAATATCTAGCACTGGATGTTTGATTAAACTATGCTCTGTAATTGTATTTTTTCTCTGAACTCATAATTTCCGGGACCCAAATTTAAAAGCTAGATGAAAGAACTTATCTCAAAATCCAACAGGTCGAGGGAATTTTTTTAAGCATATAGCAGCAGGAATGAACTTTCTTCTGATGAATTTTATTCTTTTATAAATATATACTATTGGTACTGTAATAGCAGCTTGTCCCTGGGAACGGCTTAGTTGGTGTTTTCTGACTTTGAACCGAGGTCTACATGAGGTTTACATGAGTTTGGTAACATTTCTGAATTTAAGTTGAGACTTTAGAACCAAACAAATACCAATACCAAGAACCAAACACACTTTTTTGTTACTGGGAGTTTTCCACAGCATATGCAATAGTTTTTTGTTGGATGCAAATAGCAGAGCCTGTAAACAACTCATTGCTTTGGTTATAAGTTCACTTTGCATTCAACTTGTAAATGGGGGGGTTACCAATTCAACCCAATGCAAAAGGCACCCAATAAGCATCCGGTCAGCTTTCAAAGTCACCAGGAAAACAGCCACCAGCCGCTCTGGATGCTGGGGCCGAACAAGCACTAGGGCTCGGCCTCAGAAGTGGTTCTTTGTAGCAGCTGGGAACAGAGCCAGTTTTCCTGACATTAAAACGCCTGGAATCCTCTTTCTAACACGTTTTCTGTGTGCTGAGATAAAGTGCATCATTTCCAGCATATTGTCCCTGCCAGACAGAGATACAACAGCAGAGTTTTTTTTTTTTTTTTCAAAACGTGTTCACTGCTTCAGAAACAGGCTTACTTAATAAAAGCAGGAGGCATGTCTCGCTTCATCACCTGGTCCTCCGTGGTTTGAACTGTTTCCTTCCCCACCTGCAAAACACACAGATTTGTTCTATTATCATTAGCCGCTGAAAGACAGGAAATGTTTTTTAAAGGACACTATTAATAGACTGAAAGGGTGAATGAGTGTGTATCAATTCACGCCTATTCCAACCATGCATGCATGTCATTTCTCATGAGCTGTGGAAAGCAGCCTGGGGTGTAGTTCATTTATCTGTTACTCTGAATGCAAAACCAACTGTGTTTAGTATTAAATTAGGGTAAAAATATAGAAAAATGTCTTTTTAATGAATTGTATAACTTGTAACATTGTTATAGATAAAGAGAGCAACTTTCTGCAGACATTTGGGGCTGTTAAAATACATTCTTCTAACCCAAACATGTTCAGTCTTAAAATAAGAAGTGCACATTTTTTTTCCACTAAGTTAAATAATCACAGTTTAAAGTATTTTGAATGAACTCATCAACCCAAAAAAAAAAGCATTAGAAATTTGTGTGGTCCAGCACTTCGGTGTCCACAGAGATTTTGAAACTCAACAGATTCCTGGTTTAAAGCCCACAAACATTAAATAAATTGAAGTCTCTCTTTCTCTCTCACACACACAAACACACACATGCACAAGCACTCACACGTTTAAGATGCAATTACAGCAAAATGATGACCTCAGTTTCTCGCTGCTGCTTCAGTGACATTTTTTTAATAGACTTTTTGGCTCCAGAGATTCAGGAAACAGCAAGCTGGCTGTAGTATCAGTGCGAGTATTCCTTGTTGTGAAAACACCAATTTTACTCAGATATATCATTATGGTTTTGTCTAAGCAGTATATCAAATAATCAGTGGTTGATTTTGTGCTGCAGAAAGCCCAATTTTCAAAATCTCCATCTTTTTAATATTAACTATTCTACCAGCACTGCAATAAAAAGTGTTCATACCCTGTTTTTTCCTTATTTTGCCACATTACAACCAAAAAGGTGTTGCTTTGTGATTTTCTGTGAAGTGGCAAGTAAATTATGTTTACTTTATTATTATTCTTTATAACACATTGAAATCTGAAAAAAATTGCATGTATTTATATTCAACCCTGAGTCAATTCCTTACAAACCAACCTTTAAACATTTATATAACTGCAAGTCTTTTGCAGTATGTCTCTAGCAGCTTTGCACATACTCTAAAATATTGACCAATTCTTCTTTGCAAAGAAGTCAGTCAGAATGGGTGGAGAGCAAGCCAAAGGCTATAGGAGATCCTCAATTGAATTTTGGTGTTGACCTTAGCAGGGCCAACCAGGCCATAAAAGCAGAAGGAAAATATTCCATCAGAATGAGGCTGCCAAGTCCATGTTCCACCCTGGTGATGGTGTCTTTAGGTTGATGCGCTTAGCTTTCCACAGCACAAAGCCTGTTGCATGTTTGCAAGAGAGTAAAATGTTTGTCTCATCTGAGCAAAATAGCTTTTGTCTCCCTTAAATGATGATGAAAATATTTGTTGTTAGTGTATTTAAGTAATTGCTTTCCTTTTTACCACTGTTCTAAAAAAATGTTTTAGGAGAAAGCAAATCCAAAAGCCATGAATTTTATCACATCACAGATCTTATCGTTCTAAATTAACTCCACCAAATTTCCTTTATATATTTGTATTTTTATTCAATTTTATCATTTTTGCAATGCTCTTACAACTCAGCTGCATTCTGTTTGACATCCTGTGAAGCAGTTTGGACGGTTTTTTGTCTGAGTGGGGCTTCATACAGAAACTTGCATTGTTGTGTCAACAGGTCCTCCTCACCTGATCTGTGGAGCTAGTCTGTGTTCATTTATCAAAAAATATACCAGAATTTAAACTAAAGGATCTGGTTGAGAGATAATATGTGGAACTATTGAAAGAGCAAGAATCTATTTGCAAAGCACAGTAACATAAACTAAAACGAAGTCGTCTTGAAAATGCAGGTTAATAACCTGCATAGATGCAATGCTGTCTTTCCTTTTAAATCAAAGTTAAGAGTCTTTAAATCAAATCCTTTACAAAATACTTTGTATGAAAATTGTTACATGCAATATAGAGGTGGGTTAATATGGATTTAAAGTGTTATAGAAATATCCTCTGCCAGTATCACAGTAACAATAAAAGTAATAAGAAAACAAACAAAAACTGCTCTTCAAAAACATTCAAATAGCTCTCTTTTAGACATTGGTCACATAACAGAGTGAACTAAACTGAACACAGTAACTGCAGGTAATCATTTTATTTTATTCATTAAAGCTCCGGCAGACCAAACAGTCAATAATCATCCAGTTTTGGAGTTTTCCTACATCAATAATCTTAATTTAATCATAATTCTTAAATTAACAAGATATTTATCAAAATAATAATAATTGATGAAATAAATGCCCAACCCCTAATTCAGTAGCATAATAGAGATTAGGAGGAGAATAATTTTACAAAAACAACCCTATATATACTTATCTGCATTTGAACCACTTATAAGGGGTTTTCCTGAAACCATCCATTAGTTACAATAATAACGTGGTTTAGACTTTAAAAGAACTGACAACTGCAATGGTTTACTCACAGTAACTGTTAAAATGATCTAATGCAAATGATCTGTCTTGGAGACTTTCTTAGTTCCACTAAGGAATGCAGATCCTCAAGCGTAAGCAACCTGGAAAGTTCTGCTGGACGAACTTTGTTTCCTGTAAGCAGCAGGTTTGCTATTGATTATGCAATGCATTAATAATACAAAGTAAAGTGGTTTACAGAGGACACTGAAGAGGGTTGCATGAGAGGTTTGTTCATCCCTAAAATAAGTGATTGCTGCAGCAGGAAACAGACAGCTATTGATTGCAGCCGTCTCACCTGAGTATAATAATGTCAGTTTATTTGGATCATGGATTATACAAAGTTACTTTTTTTATTTACTTTAAGGAAAATCATCCATGAACCTTAATGTGATGGTTTTTAGGCTTTAAATGTTTGAGGTAAATGAAGCTGCGTGGAGCATTCTCGTCCTTTCAACATCATTGGTAACTTTAAACCTGA
Source organism: Orestias chungarensis (assembly GCA_032876305.1). NCBI lineage: Eukaryota > Metazoa > Chordata > Actinopteri > Cyprinodontiformes > Cyprinodontidae > Orestias > Orestias chungarensis. Next base: position 2,232,263 of record JAVLVB010001089.1, read on the forward strand.
AAGTCTGTACATAGATGACCATTGATGAGAAACTTGGCCTAGGCCTAGGGCTACTCTGCTGTTGCTCAGTGGAAGGAGTAGCACTTGTGCAGCTGGAAGGTTTCTGTTTTGATTCTTGTCAAACAATACTCCTAAAAGGTACCTTAAACCCCGTAGCTAGATGCTCTAAATGCTCCAAATTAGTGATAGTACACTCAAAGAGGGTGTTTTCATTTGTCCCTTATGGCCCACAAAAGTAAACAAAATGTGAGATTGCTCTACAACTGTTTAAAATTATGTGATAGACCAACATCTAACTACAACAATCCATTTGTCGTTAATGTATCTGATTGAATCACCTAATTTAAATAGGTTCATTTTGTGACATTTAAACACACTGCACAATAGAACAGTGTATTTAAATTAGTTTCTCTGTTTTTTTCTATTTTTACTGTCTTACCAAACCCCTAGGCAGCTCCTCAATATGGCTTCTCATATTGAGTCAGGTCTTGGGTCATAACAGCCCTCACTCTGCACCTGCATCAGTAAGTCTTGACAACCCACCCCATAACCTTGTTGCTATTTTATCATCATTCTCTCATCTTCCTTGGTGTACATTTGAAAGATACAAATGACAGCAGAACACAAAAAATGACAAGAGCTGCAGTTTGAAGATGCGCTGACCCAATCATCTAAGTTTGGACTTCTTCAAACTTGCTGAAACCAGTTTTTTTTTCTTTTGTGTGATATTCCACCGTCTGATAACCAACATTATTAATTTTGCTACTAATCGTTGTGTCTGATGGATGTATGAGCAAACATTCTATCTATAATGCATCAAAAGAGGGTTTAGTGGAGCTTTAAAAGTAAAAAATATGTGACCTACACTGACATTTCCTTCATTGCATCAAATATATTAAATCTACAGTAAAATGGTCACAGTTTATCACCTATCACCTATTGGATCATATCTTGCGTGCCAAAAAAAACAACAAATCGACCAATTTCTATTTAAATGTTAAGGTTTGGCACAATTGTATCTAACTTCAACGTTCCTAATAAAAGCTGGAGTTTTAATAAAACTTCCTTTTAGAACATCTTCTTTAGAGTAATCTTAACACAGTGATAGCAATAATGCATAACAAGCTAAGGATGATACAATATCCTTAGCTTGTTATGCATCATTGCTATCACAGTTTTTTAGTAGACAGGCCTACTTTTCACATGCCTCCTCTGCCTCTCTGTTTAGTAAAGTGTTCGCTTACTTTACTCATTGCTAAATCTATTTATTCCTTCACTCCCCTCCCCCCGAAGACGCCCTCCTATGTCGACTCCTTCAGGAGCAGACACTTCTATCCCTGAGCCAGCTTTGTCATCAGCAGAACACAGAAAAACTCTGCACATCTAGCCAGATGCAACAGCAGCAGCACGATGTCCAAAATCTTAAGATAAATCTGCATCAGCCCACGCAAAACCTCAAGGGGATCAAGAGTGAAACTGCCTTGATTGTTTTTAAGAGTCATAGTAGTCCCAGATCTTACGTGCATGCAACACCCCCGCTCACCCACCCTCCCGTCTTAAGCCCACCCTGGATGGACTTGACTGTAACCTTACCGGCATGCATTGGGACCCTTGAGGTGATGGTGGCATCTCGCTGTATAGCTTACCTTATTAACTCGCCCTGCACGAGGCTAGATATGAATCATCCTTCTAAAATAAAGCATGCTCCAAAGCGTATCACCTTTAGGTTTTATACTCCTTTACGTCCGGTTAATTTGATCTACCCAGCAACAGAGTGATGCTTATTTCACAAGCTGCGTTCTCGAGCAGGGTTTGTGCTTTCTTGTCACCCACTTCTCTAGTCTTGCAAATCTGTCAGCAAAAGCCTCTTCTATCCCGCGCGCAGAGTAAGTAGTCTGAGAGCTTTTCTTTTTTCTAAAAATACACCAGCATTTCTCAATGCTGAGATGTTTAAGTGCATCCTTCGTTTCCAGATATCCTCCTCATCGTTCCGCTTTGAACTGTGAATTTCCATCCTGGGAGCGTTATTTTTTTTTGTGTCCGACAGTTTCTGATACAACTTCCTGATGGCCTCTCAAATCTATGATCCGATACAAAGAGACAAGCCTGAGGCAGCTTTTAGCCTCCTTCTGCTCGCTGTCTGGATGATATACATCATAAACAATAGAGATAAACTGTCTGACTGCGAGTGGACAGGAAGGGCCCAGTCACTATTTTATCTGTTAAGAATTTACCTTCTAATTTCCTGATTCAGACTTCTAGATATATATTCAATAAATGTACTTTTTAGCACATTTTGTACATCAGAGTTCCATGCTCTGATTAAAAATTTAATTTGGTACGAAAATTTCAAATTTCATTTACTTCAACTGCTGTGTATAAAACAGAAAAAATAGATCATTTTAGTATAAGTTCCGTTAAAGATAATAAGTTCATTTTAACCAAAAATAAATAAATAAGGGTCCAAACAACCTACTATTATATTAAAAGCATTCATTATGGGAATTATGGGAACGTGAGTTCACTTCTGTCTGCTGCTGAATTTTCCTGAGTGACTGAGGGAGGATCAACGACCCAGATCAGTATTAATGATGTACTCATACTCATTTATCTTCCAGCCAGGGGGCACACAGAGGAAGCGTCAATATCTGACTGAAGCTGGATGCCCTTTACTCAACACAACAAAATTGACTCTGTTTTATCAGAGGAATATAAAATAATGAGAATCAAGAAAGACTGGTCAGGTTTCTTTGTGAAACGTCAAAGTTTTGGGTAGTTTCAGCAAAGCAAGCCTTCTTGTGGCAGAATTGACCTTTATCCTGTCACTGGTCTCCTAAACCCTTAAACTGGGCCTCATTTCTTCCAACACACAAACCTCATATAGAAGCTTCTAAAACAAAATGATGATCTCTACTTACTAGTTTGCTTTCATTCAGTTAAATGAGAAAAAGATTGTTCATGACAAGTCAAGTTTTATGTCTGTTTTTGTGACATAGAATAAAATTCCAGCGTCACATAATAGTCATCAAGCAGACTTAGATACTTTTCCTTCAAGGATCTGACCACTATTCGATTTTCTATTGTTCAGAATCCAAAATAATCTAAATAGAGTAAAAACAAACTGCTTAAACCTGACCTTTACTGAGCAGAGAATAGGGAGCAGAAAGAGAGCTTTCGCCCAAGAGATCAATCATGAAGAAATCCTCACTTGAAATTTGTATCTCACTGTTTGTTTGTTTTGTTATTTTTGTTTGTTTGTTTGTTTGTTTTTATTACTGGACTTCCCCTCAATCCAAGTTCCAAAAAAAACAAAAAAAAAAGTTGGCTTCTCTCTCAATGAATCTGTGCAAACTTTGACCTTTCAAACTAAAACTGGAGCACAGGCACACAAGCATGGACCTCAGCTGGAGCATGACAGCTTTATGTCGTTTTAATGGCGAGTGAGGAGTGAGTTGGGATATTTTCATGCCATATTTCTGGAAGCCCCAGAAAAATAATCAGCTGCATCTCCAGGACATCTTCATGCTCTCTCCTCCCCATGATTCATGCCACTAACTGAGTAAACCATACAATGTCCTGCACATTTATGGAAACGCTGGAAGTTTGTCCCCTTTTAGGACTCACCCGGACGAGGTTGCTCACGGCCGCCTGCACCGCGGCCACTGGCACCGACAAGTCCGGGATGGCTTTCCCGTCCACCTCCCCCTCCTCATGCATGATGACCAGGTGAGAGATCTGCTGGGCCACCGGCTCCAAGATGCTCTCAATGGTTTTGGTGTGAAACACCGGCATGGTGAACGACTTTCAACAATTTCCCAGATGGAGGAAGAATCACAATATTATTAATAATAATTAAAATAAAAAGAAGGCAGCTGGTAGCTCCAGTGGTGATGATCCTCTCTCTCTCTATATAGTGTCTCTTCTCCTCCTCGGAACCAGACACGGAGCTGACAGCCCAGCCCCTTCCAGTGGAACCCTGCCTCCTCTCCTCGGTGTCTCGGTGAAAGCTGGGCTGGAGCGGACAGTGTCCTCCGGTGGGAGCGACCCAAAATCGTGACAGGAGGAATCACCGCCCTCCGTCCAATCAGAGCCAAGGAATCCGGCTGCCAAGGCTGCCTGGTGCGCACTGACGCTCATCCGCGCTCGCGCGCGCACCAACGCTCCTTCGCGCCTGCGCGCGCACTAACGCTCCTCCGCGCTCGCGCGCGCTCTCTGCAAACTGGAGCGCTTCCTAAATGACGTCACGCGTGCCAGAGCTCCCTAAAAGGAAAGTGTTTGCTGTAATAATGAGTCCCGATGGGAAGAGACTGTAGCTCTGTAGATATAACAGACAGATTCTGATTGGCAGGTGGAGGAGGCATCTGCAGCCATGTGAGCAGCTGCTCCATGCAGTCTTAGAGAAAAGCCAAATCAGCATAAAAATAAAAAAACATAAACAAACCGTTTTCGTTCTTTTATGAAGCTTTAATCCTCCACCTGACATTTGAGTGGCGTTCGGTAAAAGGTAGGTCAGGAGTTCGTGTCTCCAGGCCTCAATGTCCAGGTCTAAATAAAGACCAAGGATTCGGCATTGCTGCCTGAGGCTGAAAGGAGTCTCAAAGATCACCGGCACCTCGTTTCGACGACTTATTTGCTTCAAAGGCAAAGATAGACCTTGAATTTCCAGTATTTCAACCGTCACCGGACAAGTTTAGTCTGAAACTGCAAAACAGATCATTTCGGAGCACGTCTCATACTTCTCGCACCCTGTGAGGGTCTTGCTGAGTTAGTGTGCATGGCCGTTGGTGGGATTGTCACTGTTTTTGAAAGCTGAGCTTGTTTTGGGGAAACCAGACACTCCCAACAGCAAAACGAGCTGTATTTAAACTTCTGACACTCCGTGCTGACCAAAGGGCCTTAGGCCAAGTGACCCTTGTTGTGTTTACGCATGCAGAGTGTCCTGACGAGAAGCTCCTATCCTAGCAGGACAGACTGGACACGCTGGTCCTTCTGCACTCTGCTATCTGCCATCTCATCTCCTCTCCGCAGGAATTGCCCTTAAAGAGGAGTAAAGAGTTGCACTCGCTGCTTCTTAAACCCATAAATGGGTTTAGCCAGAGTAAACGAGGGAGTAACGTAAACTAGTGTCTATGAGTTACTGATGGGGACTACTGTGATTGATCACAGTAGTCCAACAGCCAATTGTCTGTATATGTGGGCTTGTCTAAACAGAGTTTGATAAAAAGCGTTGCTTTTGGTCACTTATGAAGGTTTTAAAGCATGCTTTCAGCTGGAATGTGGATGCTTACAAAATGCACTAGGATGCTTAATCGCTTACTAATGATTTGTTTTCATCATTGCAGAAGTGAAGAGTTTTCCTGTGACATGTTTCTTTTAGTGCTTCTGGTGTGGGTGTTTAAGGTTTGGGGTCTTAGACAGAGAGGTGTGAGTCATAGGCAGTCTGACAAGATGTGACGTTAGACTTGCACTACTGTGCCGATCTGCTTTGTACAATGCTGCACAATGTATACAGTTGAAAGGACAATACTTAGTTTACGTTCCCCTTTTTTAATTTACACACACGCTCACATTCTGTATTCCCAAAGACTCTGAATTGACTTCCATTTATGTTGCATTGATTTCTGTAGCCCTTCCCTGCCCCTCCCCTAAACCTAACAATTACAAGTACATGCCTAACCATAGACCTGACTTCAATTAAATAATCCTAAACCTAACCCCTAATCCTAAAACAGTCCGTATTCCTATTGATCTTGGACTTTGGGACGCATACAGAGCAGAGGGTCCTCAGAGTGTAGTATTTGTTGGAAACCTTGGTCTTTACAAAGTAATTAGTACTAATTACCGAATCTATGTTTGTGTGATATAAAAAGTATTATTAGCAACAAATAACAGGAACTATTTACATATAAAAATGTCTTAAATACCTATGAATTACTAAACGTTTTAGTTCACATGATTTGTTGTGATTTAGAAAAGTCTTATTTTTTTGTTTTGTTATTGTGCTATTATGTTATTTATTTGTATAACTGTTGTGAATCAACAGTTGAAATATGAGAATTTAAACATAACTTTATAGTATATGTCTCTCTGTTGAGATAATTTTTCAAAATTAAATCATGTGATCTGATTAGTTTAGTTGACTTATCATATACATATATATATATATAAATAAGTTGGAGTAATGCTTTTGTAACTAATTTGATTGTATTACAAATGTTGTTGTTTTTTATCTTCAAAAAACCCTCTTTTTAAATTAATTTCTTTATTTAAAATATTTTTTATTAGTCTGATTTAATATTATAATTTAAAATGATGTGTTTCCATTAACTATCAAGAGAAAGTAGGATTTAATACTGTTTTCTCTCTAATGTGTTCGGATCAGTTCTCTTAAGCAAGAGCGTCTCCAACTTTTACAAACCTGAGGGAAAATTTTGCTATTAGTTTAGCTAACTTAAATCAATTTAGATAACTTATAACTGTGTTCAATAGACAATTAATTGTACTTTAAGGTAATTTGTTCTGAACAAAATTAACACGGTTTTTTAACCAAGTGATCGGAAATAGTGATTTTTTTTAAAGTATTTAATAAAGATATTAAAGTATATTTGATCTTTTTTTCCAACTCTGTCCCCAGTGTTGCCTGTTCATGACAATCATATAATCAGATTCTCCAGTTCATATATGTGTCCTTTGGTAATGTACTCTTTATTAGACTCTACTGATGCTTTTGAATTCAGGGTAGATGTCAAATGGTCACTGCTAGGGTTATGTCAGATTATTTCATTGTTTTGTGTAAATTATTAAAACTGTATATTATTCACCCAGCCTGCTGAGTGACAACAAACCATTAACCTACACCAGAAAAATCAATGTAATGTAATTTAATGTAATCAGTAATGATGCTAAGAAGGTGGTGATCCACCTTTGCCGACTTCCTTTCCTAAACCCGTGAAGTCGTGATTTCTTCTTAGTCCACCACACATTGGTTTGTTTATGCATATGTTGCAAATACCAAATATCCTACTGGAGCCGTTTTCGACCATTTATCACTCATTTAGGTCCAACTTTACATATTTTAGTTACAGTGCCTTGCGCAAGTATTTGACCCCCTTTAACTTTTCAACTTTTTGCCACATTTCAGGCTTCAAACATAAAGACTGATTGGATTGAATTCAGGTCTGGACTTTGACTTGGCCATTCCAACACCCGGATGCATTTATTTGAGAACCCTTCTGTAGTAGATTTTGCTTTATGTTTTGGAACATTGTCTTGTTGGAAAATAAATCTTCGTCCCAGTCTCAGGTCTCTTGCAGACTCCAACAGTTTTTCTTTCAGAATGGTCCTGCATTTGGCCCCATGCATTTTCCCATCAATCTTGACCATCTTCCCTGTCCCGGCAGACGAAAAGCAGGCCCGCACGGTGATGCTGCCACCACCATGTTTGACATGGGGCTCTTGGCTGCATCTCTGATCAGTCGTCTCCTTGTTCGAGATGAAAGTTTAGAGGGACGGCAGGGACTTGGTAGATTTGCAGTGATCCGATACTCCTTCCATTTCAATATGATCGCTTGCCCCGTGCTCCTTGGGATGAAGATTGGGGAAATCTTTTTGTATCCAGATACGGCTTTAAACTTAAACTTCGCCCCAACAGTATCTTGGACCTGCCTTGTGTTCCCTGGTCTTCATGATGCTCTCTGCTCTTTGAACAGAACCCTGAGACAATCACAGAGCAGGTGCATTTACACGGAGACTTGATTACACACAGGTGGATTCTATTTATCATCATCATTCATTTGGGACAACATTGGATCATTCAGAGATCCTCACTGAACTTCTGGAGTGAGTTTGCTGCGCTGAAAGTAAAGGGAGCCGAATAATATTGCACGCCCCCAATTTTTTTTTAAAGTTTGACACATCCAATAAATGTCATTCCACTTCACGATTGTGTCGCACTTGTTGTTGATTCTTCCCAAAAAAACGTAATGTTATATCTTTATGTTTGAAGCCTGAAATGTGGCAAAAGGTTGAAAAGTTCAATGGGGCCGAATACTTTCGGAAGGAACTGTAAATTACACAAAAAATACCTACCTTTGCGTGTGTTATTTACATATTTTTATTATTTATAATTACACAACAATTATCTGTTTCAGTTACAAGACAGCATAAAAGCAGCACAGCCGGAATAAGTTGCTTATGCATTTCTACATAGAGGAAATCCATGATTCTATCCAGTGACACTTTGACCTCCTAAGGCTTTTTCAGGCCTAAATAAATGAAGATCCCCTCCACTAACCTCTGGGTCTGATATGGGTCTCCGATATGAAAGATTTCATAAATCAGATGTCCAGAACCCAGTCTGATCAGATGATAGATCCACCTCAGCTGACTTTTGAAACTGCCCTGCTTCATTAAAACTTCATTGAAGAGAAGAAGTGGCTCTACTTCGAGCTCCGTTAAGACGAGTCCAGCTTCTTATGGAGGAGGCTCATTTCAGCTACTTGTATCCTGGATACTGTTCCTCCGTCCGTGATCTGTATCAGATGATTTGTCTATCCATCAACACCTCATTTCTACCACCACATAAAAATAAGACAGAAATATATCTAAATCCTTTTGATTCGTCAAGAGATTAAAATGTTAAAACAAAGTTTCTCACAACACAAGTGATTTCAAATGAATTCTTGTAATTCACAAAAGAGCAGGTATCAGGAGGCTAGATCAGGAGCTTAAAGGTCATGTAGCAAAGACTTGAGAGGAAGGCTTTGAATTACTAAATTAATGCAGGCACTGTGTGTTACAGAAGCTGGACAGAGAGCTAAAAGTACAAGGAGAAAAAAGGGTTGTAGGACTTGAGCTTTATCCATGTTTCAAGTCCACTCAGGAAGCCTCTTGGTGGCAACAGACAATAGTTTTAATTCCTGAAACAGACTCCCTTTACCAATAACTCGGATAAAAGCTCCTGGGCCTTTCCCGTTCAAAGCAAAGCGGAAAGTAAGCAGGTGAAAGTAAAAAAAAGAAAAAAAAGAAAACAAACTGCATTCTTGTTTTTTAGTGTTGACCTAGATAATCTTTCATTTCACAGACATACTAGGATTATTCAAGATGGCAACATTATGTTTTAGGTACCTACTCAATACAGACAATTTTAAAATTTATGTATTTTAAAAGAAAAAGAGAAATAAGCTGAAGTTCTTTATTGTCTTTCTAAATGATTGTTATTATTTGTCATATCTTCTCTAATGAATTAATTGATTTTATTCCTTGTCTGCTTTATTCTCATGTGGAGCCTAAAAAAGGACATTTCTATAACGATATGAAACCTACTGTTTCTGTCGTTTATGGTTTGAAAGTGTTGCACTATAGTTTAATTCAGTTTCAGTGTTACTGCATCCACTATTGAAAGAGCAGGGTTTCATTTGAACACAGCAGAGCCCTCTAGAGGTTGTATGAGGCAAAAATGCACCAATCAGATTTTAAATTACAGCCAAAGAAGCTTTAATACAAAGTAACATCTATATCACCTGCTCTGATTCAGATTTGTGTTTTCTGATGGATTTATGCTTGTGTTTAAGTTCCAAATTAAAATATTCACAAAAATTAGATAATCGCACACAAAAAAATATTCCGGATTAGTTTTAATATGCCTAAACTAGACAAAAATGTTTCTGAATACAAAATATATGCAGGTTACGAGGGATAAAAAACGCTATATGATCCCATATGCACACTACTGTATTGGTATATCTGCAGACTTGAATACACTTTTAAGCTGCTCTGCCAGATCAAACCCACACATTGTTTTGAAATTATATTGGACATTGAATATTTTATTGTTTTTTAGACTTCATTCTTATTACATTGAATTATATAGATTGCATTTTATGACAATTCTTGTTGTTATTTCCATGGTCCTATGCAAAAAAGTATGTTTGCTGGAATTTGGTTTTAAAAGCTATAATCTTCTGTAAAAATGCTATTATGAGTCGTCCATGTTCAATAAAGTAAATTAACAAATAAATGTAACATAAATACTGTCTTGTGGCCTATTTCAAATCTTTTATAAAGCAATGTCTGATATAAATTGATGATATTGTCAGTAACATATGTACTTGTTGTAAATATCAAACCCTTAGGGCTCAGAAACAGACCTGGAGATAATATGAATTTTATATTAATATAATTAAGATGAATTAAACTGATAATAAGGCAGCAGGATTTGGAGGCTTTAAATTAAAAAAAAACACAAAAATATCATGATACAAAATGTTTATTTTAGAGTTTATATAACTTAACCTAATATAAAACAAGCAGGACCAGCCTTCAAAATAAAATAAAAAACGTATTATATTAAACAGACAAAACATAATGAATTAAAAAAAATAATATTTTTTGTATGCAAGGTTCCTAGATATGTAAAAACGTATTACACTTTCTTTACAAAAACAAATACTTTCAAACTCTTTTGAAAAAAGTAAGCAGTTGTGCAATTATAATTTTAAATACACATCAAAGCTTGTCAGCTGCTCTTGAAAATCAGGGTTGCACAAATGCATATTCATTTGTCAACTTTTTTAACTTCATGTGGTTTTTGGTTATTCAGTGCTGATATGTGACCATTAGGTCACCACTGTAGTCACAGCCTCAAACTATTAGGCCCTGTTTGTTGTTTTAACATAAACTTTAAGAAAAAATATTATCCCACTTTAACAGCCAAATAAATCTAGAGAAGAAATAATCCTGATTTAGACAAGGTAAATTTCAACTTTCTGCCAATGATCATTTAAGGCTGACACTGTTCTTGTACAGCCAGAAATGCTACATCTACATAAGCTTATTATGCTCAAACATCCAATAATGGCCACTAGATTTTCCTGTTTAACATATGCATTGGAGTTTCATTTTTCAGGATACATAACTCCTTTGGTATATTCAGGAAGCCTGGTTTTCTCTGCGATCCAGTCGTTGTAGCGGGTCACCTTTGTGTAAACACCTGGATTGTTCTTGCTGGCACAACGGTCACCCCAGCTCACCACCCCAAACAGAAACATGCGACCTGAAGCTTCGCACACCATCGGACCCCCAGAGTCCCCCTGTGAAGAGAGGGTTAGTCAGACATTAAAAGGAAGTCCCTGTATTACATTTAGAAAAAATACAATATTGGCATGCAAAAATATTTCTCGGAAGTATTTCTAAATATATCAACAAGTGTAAATCCACTTGATCGTATGCTTACTTTGCAGGCGTCTGTGCTCCAGTCAGGGCTCGCAGCGCAGATCATATTATCAGTGAGGATATCTCTATAGAGCTTTTCATGTTTGCAGCTGGAGGAGGAGAGCAGCTTCACCTCAGCCTGTTTCAGCTGATTGGCGTAAGTCGGCGAATCTGCAGACAACGCAGCATCAGGTGTAAGCATAGCTGAAATGGATGATTCATTAAAGAGTCTCAAAATATTTATATTGCCGTACTCACCAAATGACTCCTTCCCAAATCCTGCAATTCTACACGTAAACCCGACAGGGAGCTGAGTGTTGAGTGGAGGGAGGCAAACCGTCCGAACAGAAGCCGTCTTGAATGCACCTCGTCCGTTTGTGTTTGAGATCTTCAGCAGCGCTGGAATGTAAGTTTGAGTATAAAGTTTTGCATTTATGCTTATGTGTTTAAAGCAAGCTTAAGTTAAGCCTTAACATCTTCCAAACTGTTGTCCATAATCCAAAAATAGACAGGTTAGATAAATCTACTCAGGAATTGCTGTGCACTAGAACTACAACAATGGCTTCTTAGGGCGTTCTTTCCATTGAAGCCATCCCTACAAGCCACGCAGGAGACTAAGCATTAAAGCGACTCAGGCTAGCAGACAACTTTGCATGGAACCAACACATGCAGCTGTTGTTGCACCAAAAGATGAAAACGAAATATTGACTACGGCCAGCTAAACACACATGCACTGTGACCAAGATTTACCTCAAGAAGCTGAAAACTGATAGATTTTGTTTCTAATTTCCCTCTTAATAAAGATTTAAAAAGTAGTTCTGATTCTGAAAAGGTATAAATACTATTCTAAGCAAGAAATGCATACACACCAATGTCATTGTTGAAGCTGGATGTGTCAAATTTCTGGTGGATGATGAGTTTCTCCACGATGAATTTCTGCTCCCTGCTAGGATCTGTTTCTTTGATTTGCGACTTTCCCAGGTATACCGACAGATCTTGGTGGCGGGTTTTGTTTCTGAAAATAAACCCAAGTAAAATTGTTCAAACCCACAGACGTCATGGAAATGTCTTAGTGTGATGGTCGGCTAAGGAAGTGGTAAGGGTTGTGTTTTTCGCACCCGTCAAGGAAGCAGTGGGCTGCTGTGAGGACCCAGTTTGGTGCGATGAGAGACCCACCGCAAAGAAAATTCTTTTGAAAGATAGCGGCAATCCATGGTTGCGATTTGATCGGTACGAAAGAGCCTCCCACGATCTTATTCATGCTATGCTCTGTGAACTCACCACACGTCTTCTCTGGAGGGATGAAACAGTGTGAATACCTCATGGATGAATGCACCTGATGCCACTAAGATATGAGAGGATTTCAGAAACAAACCTGTATCCACAGGTGGGGGAGGTGCTGTTGTTGTTGTTGTTGGTTTGACTGTTGCTAGAGAACCTGTGTTGGAGCAGAAAAACAAAGAGTAATTATAGACATTTAAGTCAAATGCAAAGAAACGTGCTTCACAGCAGTTACAGATCTTACATTTGGGAATGTCACAGAACTCTCTTTTGATCTGGTGCTTTTTATAAACGTAACACCACGGCTTTGATCTCTGGTTAGGATTCCTAGAGTGTAAAGGCAAATAAATAAAATTTTGTCTTTTTCTAAAAAGCAAAAAAAAACATGTTAACCAAGTATATTGAAAATAAACGCTACCTGCAGTAATTATGGTTGCCAATTCCACCTGAATAACGCCAGGACAGTGTAGTTGTGGTCCATTTGAGACACCTCCGACCGTTTGATGACACGGAAACAGTTCCCCTGTAGCTGCTCCCTTTTCCCATTCGGCACTCTGTGGATGCAAACCATCGAAGCAACACAGTAAAAAATTAAAGCACTTACTTATTAACCATCCCTAATAGTGATTTTTTTTTCCATAATGCAGATAATATATTATAAAACAGGACATTTCATTTGCTACTTTGCCATTAACAAATTGTAAATATGTAACTCAGGAAAAATTTTTAGATTTCTAATAAGCAAGGCAAGTTTATTTGTATAGCACATTTTCGTGTACAAGACAATTCAAAGTGCTTTACATAGGGGGGAAAAAGAGCAGAAAATGGAACAAGGATTTGTATGTACTTTCTTTAGAAGTGTGGTAATGAAAAGGCTCACTTTTATAGTCTGTGAGACACTGTCTTTTTCGGTATGACACTACTCCCCCAAAAACCACTGAGATGAACAAGTGGTGTTATTTATATGGAACAAAGAGTGAAATAGGATTCAGCCAATGTGAAAGATATTGCCAGAAATAGTAACTTACCCTTGTTTGAAAAGAAGCTTTGAGAAAACACCTTGAAAGAGAGAAAATGTAGCACATGAGTTTCACAAAAAACTGTTGTCTTTCATTTAAAGTTCTGACTTTATGCACTTGCTGCTCACCATGTTTACTGCAAGGGCTGCAAGTAGGGAGAAGATGACTAACAGGTTCATGTTGACTTCTGGTTTTGCTTCCACTTTTAGAGTATTTTTTTCTGGGAAAAGACAAAAATACAGAAATGGGAGTTTGAAACTGACGCTAAGCTGCTGTAAAGGGAACCAATTATATAGAATGTAATTAAGCACATTACGACACAAGTCGTTAAAGACATTCCTAAAGTTACCAATATCTCTGAACCCCTAGCTACTTCAAGTTCCTGCAGATACTCTGCAGCAGGTACAGAATATTGTTTATTTTTTCACTTGTGTAAGAGTTTAAAAAAACCAAAGTGCAGCTTACAAAAGACGTTTACTGCATCTATTCTGTACTGTAAACATAACTTCTATCTGTACAGAGAGTTTATATCAATTTAGGTTAGTAGATTTCGACATCTGTGCAAGTTTCGCATCAAATTAGTTCAAGAATAGGCATATCAAATATTTTGCTTCTAGATGTTCTAGATATGTACTGTTGACAAGATAAAAAAAGAAAAAGAAAATGAATGCACTGTAAAAGATTTACTTGCTGGAAAACTTTTCATTAAGAGCTTAACAAGTGTTTCTTAACAAGTTTCACAGATCTGCTTACCTTTTTACACGTCTTTGTCTGACTCTTCTGTTTTCGGTGATGTAATACTGAGCTGTGTGACAGGCTAACCTAAACTCCTGCGAGCTCTTTGTTGTGTTCCTGCAGTGCCGACCCTCCCTTTGCACGTACCCATTTAAATACTTTTTAAAAGTAGGAGGTGCTTGGAAGACATTATGAAAACATTACCTACATCCAAATGCTAAGTAAATCAGACAATATGTCATCGCTTGTGACGCATAGAGAAACATCCTCTTCCTCTCGCAGACAAGCACTTTAAACAATTCATCCAAATTAGGAGATATGGTCCGAGAAACCCTATGACCAACACATGTGCAGATTTACAGATCATAATCTATGACATGAAGTGACCCATATATAAAAATACATTATAAGAGTCCAAAAATATTTTGTCCAAAACTGCTGAAATGAACTATTTACATTATGGTAATTTCTTTAGTGTGAAGTCATATACCTTATTTATCTGTTACGTATCATTTTAAGCAGATGTTAAGATTTAAGTAACTGTTTTAAGACCCACTCTAAAAGTTTCTATTTTATATTTTTTCACAATAGTCGGAGTTTCAGTTGACCTTGTCATACGCCCCCCAAAAAAGATGCTTTGAGTTTGGTTTTTCAAATAATCTCACACATTTTACTTTAGCGTGTTCTCTTTGTACCCTTATGTTTTAATTTACAACATGATCGTACAATGTTTTCGTTAATGCCATCTTTTTATTAAAAGCTGGTCTGATTTTTTTTCTATGTGGCACAAGGATTCAAAGAGACTTTATTGTCATTCTTCACACATGTGGTACATGAGGTGGAACGAAATTGTATTCTCATGGTCCAGTTCCACTCAAGCGCTAATATTAAAATAGATAAAGTAAAGTAAAAAAAGTAAAATAAAATAAAACAGAATTTAATAAACACAAAATATACAGAAAATATACAGATTATAAGGGTTTAGGGGGTTTGGAGTAGCAGCAGCATGAATGGATTAATGAATAAATGAATGAGTTCGTAGTGCAAGTTACTATAGCCGTTAAAAGTTTCTCAGTCCATTTAAAGTTAATGAAACATATGTCGTTGTAAAAAAGTCCCAGTTCAAACCTTGCCTAAGGGGTTTATGTGTGCAGATTTGAATGCATTCTCTGTACATGAAGGGTTTCTTTTCAGGCACTTAGGCTTCCACCAACAGTCCAGGTTTAAGGTTGTTAATTTAGTTTAGGTGGTAATTCCAATATGCATTCAGGAATGAGTATGAGCATTTCTACTTTCAATGTCTGTAGTGCTAAATCAAAGGTATTACTGATCCTTTGTGTTAGAAGTAGCACAGATTCCATTTATTTTACGAGTTTGCTGCTCCTGAAATGTTTGGAGGCTATATATATTAGTCGTCCTGGAGACTTTAAACTTGGTTTGTCAATCCTTTCCACTGCAATGCAGTACAACTTCCTCAAAAACAATGGGCATTGTCCTGAATCTTGTAGGGGGGGTTTTGATGATAAAATCTCGCTCATATCTGACTTCATTATTCTGCCACCGTATCCTAAATACAAGCCCATTAAGATTTCTTCAGAAATCACACTAACATGAGTTCACAGCCAAAGAGGAAAAAACAACAGTAAACGTCTCTAAGGGGGGAAAAAAGTTGATGAAATTAGAGTGTGTTCAGAGAACTGCAACTTATCTTGGTAAAAGTGTGGTTCCAGCTATAGAAGCTTTACTTCCCAAACGAAACACTCCTACTAAAGGGTACAGAATAAAATATTATATTTTATAAATTGAATTATGACTATTCATGAATAGTTATTCTGTGGCTTTTATATAATCATGATTGTCATTTCCACACCTTTTAAAAACGAGAACATACCTCAGTTCAGTTAGTGAAGAGGTTCTAATTTCATGTTCAAAACCAGTCTTACACATCACATCACAAATAAACTCACATGATTCCGTTTCTATAGAGATCTAGCTACTTCTCCTTTTTTAGGAAAACTTTGGCTGTAATCACAAGTGAAAATCTATAAGGACACAGTGTGGCTTAGAGGTGGAACAGGAGCACTATATGTAGAGCCAGTGCCGGATTATATATATATATATATATATATATATATATATATATATATATATATATATATATATATATATAAAGCATTAAACGCAACATGTATGCACTAATCTGGGAATTCTCTGAAAATGTGAAATGTGGCTCAAAAAGATTAAGACTAATATACAGTTTGGCTTGCTGCTTGGAAGTTGCCTAAATAATACGATTGCAAACATTTTTTGTTTGTTTGTTTTTCAAACACACATCAGTTATGTGATCTTTTCAGTTTATTGCATTTCAATAACTATCTTCAAGAAAACCATAAATTTTACTGCATTTTCCTGCTTCTTTAAATTACTTTCCAGCATATGAAAAAAAATGTAAAATGAAAAAATGATGCATTAAAAAATATGACATTCATATCTATACCTCCCTCTTAAACCCCAAAATTAACCCAATTGTTTTTAGTAGTCAGCTAATTAATAAATTGAGAATAAATTCCTGTGTAATTTCTTCTCAATTTAATCATGTGTCCTTCAACTTCACAATTATACTACACTTTTCTCTGCAACAAAGGTTTGTGACAGTAGTGCGAGAAAATCTAAATGCTTTTGAAATGTAGTGTAAACAAAAAAGCAGGTATTACATTGAAAACAAAAACAAAAATCTTCTAAATGCAGTCATGTACAAAAAATTAAAACATGAGACGTGAAATACTAATACTTGCATTTAATCCAATATTGATTTTAAAAAAAGCATTTGACACTAGAACAATTACTCAATAAATCGGAGGCTTTGCAAAACACATCCAGAAGCCCCACAGCTACCATGATGCCTAGATAATGAGAAGGTGATGTAAATGCCTGCAATGCACTGCAGCACCTCTTACATGTGTACCCCCAAGAAAACAAAAGGTGATTAAACTGATGATGTCTATGTATTTACCAGACACTTTTATTCAAACCAAGTAAGCAGTAGCGCAAAGGGTCTTGCCTAAGGACCCACACATTTTCTAACAACACACTGACACATGTTTAACATACTAGTATAATATAATATATTAATATATAATAAATATGAATCAAGTGTCACATATATAAAATAATTATTTGAGCAGTTATTGAACTTCTTCTGTACATAATTAAACTGTATGAATACATTACTTGTAGTTAAAAAGGTTTAATTTATGGTCATAAAATAAATAAATACATGATGTATTTGCCAAGTGAAGAAAAAAAAATACAAAACTGAAAAAATAGGTCTAACAAATCTAACACATATATGTATGTAAAGTTTTTTATCTACAATAATGGAAAAGTATAAAAAAAGCATTCATTAGATTAAGCTGTGGTTAACAAGCCTCTTGGTGAGGCATGCAAACGTGTGAAAAGCATCTATGGAGTAAGAAATCTGCATCTTCAGACAGAACTACATTAGATCCAATTTCAATCTACTGGAATGTTTATTCTAGGGCAAAGGTGGAGAACTCATGATGCTTAGGTGTTTTCCTTGATGAGATAATTGGCTAATTACGCATCATGCAGCTCTGCAGTTATTTCGTAATATCTGGTTAAAGCCGGCCTGATTCAGAGGAAAGTAAAAGAACTTTCAGTAACACCCTGTGTGATGAATTGCAGTTTTAATATGCAGCTATTTCAAGCACATAATAAATCATTAAGGTCTCAATTACCAGAACTAAGAAATATCTATACAAGCTGTCCCACTTGATGGCCACTGAGCACTCAAATTACTGAAAGTCATGGGTACCATTAAGCTTTGTGTTGGCAGAAATGTGTAATATCTATACCAACTATCATTAGTTAAAGGTCATTCATTAGCATTTAATTCTTTAGAAACATTGACGATTTACCTTACATTTGACTGGAATGTGAATCTAATTGTTGACACCCTGTATAATTTAGTGAACAATAAAGACAAAGACCAAGTACACACAATTTTTATTCACCCTGATCCACCCTGATTTCACTTTTTTGTAACAAGAGCTACTTCAGTAAATGTCACTCAGTTTAAAACAAAAAAGATACAGGACTTAAAAAAAACAAAAATAAATAAAAAGGTTCACATCCAGTGGTGCTGCTTGATTGGTTGAGTGATACAACATTACTATATGTTTTTAATTTTTTATCAATATATGTTTTTAGTACTTTCTACTTTGATATTTCAGAAAAAGGTCTTAAGAGGAACTAGAACACTTAATTTTATCTCCATGGATGCCAATATCAAATTTTGATATAATAAACACTGGTAATTTCTTTTACTATTTTCTTATCCCACATAATTGCCATTATAGCAAAAACTAATTTTGTAAGGTTGGCAGTAAGAGAGTTTTCTTAGCTCTTAAGTTTACCTTTTAATGTATTTTTCTTTTTTATTAAATTTACACTATTAACTTTTTGTTTTTAAATGTGGTTTTAAGCACTTTGAATTGTTCTAAAGAGATATTGCCTTACATCTGACTAAAAATAAAAATAATCACAATTTTGACAATTGTGATTATATTTTGACAATTTTCTGTCAGAAGTTCCTCATCTGTCTGCCTGCCTGACAATGATCACGTGCGGCCTCATAGATTTCCCAGTTCGGCCTTTCCTTGGATACATCACTGCCTTCTGCCCTCTGGACTTCTGTTTCTGCCCCACAAGCTCTGCCTTCTCTCTCCTTCTTGGGTTTCTTTGCCAGAATTTGCCTTTATATTTCTGATCCTGTTCCAGTGCTCAAACTACCCACTTTTACCAAGCTCTCTGAACCTGTTGTCTGCAAAAAAAAACTGTTTTGACCAAAGATTTGTCTTTTGACCTCAGTTTTTTGTCAAACCCTGGCTAAGAAGAACTGTGGATTCCCCTATATGTGTCATCATGCTTGTGGAAAACTTAAGCCTTCCATCAAGAAGTGAGCGCAAAAGCATCCATGCAGACCTACAGAAATGTCATTCAGCTGCAGTCCATCAAACTTTCTGAGGAGCTGAAAGTTACCTTAAACATCTTACTGCTGAGTCTGAACAAGTTAGAGGCTTTGTTGTGAACTTTCTCATCTTGAAGAGTCATTTCACAGCCACTAACCTTATTTCCCACCCCCAAAGGTTACTGATGGAGCGTGTGGTGATTCCCATTACCCTCTCCACCAGAGTCTTCAATAAATCATTTTATTGTGTCCGGCTGAAATTTCGGGTCCTCAAGTTAATATGCTTCATCTGGATTGTATGAGTTATAGTATTGAGTCTCGTTAACGTACATATAATTTAGCTAATTTCTCTATTTTTAAACGTAGAAAGAGAACATGTTTCATTTGTTTGGTTTCAGGCTATTATTATAATTCTGATTTAAACTTGAGTTTTGAGGAGTTTCCAATGAAGTAAAGATGACTGCAGGTAAGTTAATTTCTTTAAATTAGCAAATGGCTATCATTGCATCAGTTACTATATTAGTGATTGTGCCACCTACAAAAAACACAGTTTCCAATGGTGGTGGGGGTGTTGTGTTAATAACTTTCCATCATAACCTGAACATACTCAGAATCTGCTTTTTACTCCTTTCAGTTACGTTTCTGTGGTTCATTGCTGATCTTTCAAAAGTTTTTAAAGTTGAACATCAGCACCTTAAATATTTTTTATAATCAACCTTGCACTTTGTCAATTTTTCCTGTCGTCTATAGAGCTGCAACTGGAAGTTTGTTCATTGTCTGGAATTAAATTGGACCAAACACCTCCTTGCTAAAAGAAATAATGATTGACATTATTTTGGTACTCTTAAGTAAACTAAAACATGAGAAGTTTGGTCTGATTTTAGTGAGAAAATGAGAGAAAAAGGGGTCTAATATTTTCATTCACTTTATATAACAATCTTGTTTCAGCTGAAAAAATTAAAAGAGAAAAGGATTGATCAAAAGTAAGGTGGGTAGTGTGGGGCACCTGAATGTAAAAGAAAGTGATTAGTTTTCGCAATCACATATTCTCCACATTCAGGTCATTTTGTTTACATTTAGCAAATTTCAGTTTATTTTCTTCACATTTAGCTCGTTTTACAAACACATTTAGACAATTGTTATATGTGAATGAAAAGTTTTTAAAGTGGAGTAGAAAGGTGCATTATGAGATACAGCAGAGGAGCCAAAATTGAAGTTGTATGAAATCCTCAAATGTCTACGTTAGTAAATATACTGTAGTTTTCACCACTGGATAAGAGCCATATACTGAGTTTTGTGTGTTTGTTTTCAGAATGAGACAGGGATGGTCTCTGAGAGTGAGACCTCTCCAGCATCATCCACTGTACTATTTGAAGATGAACCAGCACTGTGGCCAAAACATCTGTCGGATGTGCACTGAAGTGCACGCTGCTCAATAGTGGACAGAGGACCACTTCAGGTGAAGGACTGGATCTTCCCGAGGAATGAATATGGGTGCAGATTTACTAGCAGTAACTACTACATGCAAATGAAAAATGAAGAATAGATATGGAGATCATGGCTTGTCTACTGTGAAAAGAAGAACCGTGTTATTTGTTTTTTCTGCCGTCTGTTTGGAAACAGAGAAAAGAGCAATCAGCTAAGTGAGGCTGGGTTTAATGGTGGGACAAATCGTTCAGTCCACTGGAGACACCATGAAAGCAAGCTGACTACACTGCAAATGCTTGGTGTAGCATATCACAGAAATTCCAGATGCAAACAGCTATAGGTAACGTAAACCAAAATTGTTTTTCTCTTGAAAAAAATCACTGGAAAGAAGTTCTGACTAGATTAATCGTAATTGTTACCCATCTGACCTGTCTGAAGGTATATCTTCTCTGTCACATATACGGTCAGGAAATTTCAACTTGTCCAGTAAAATCAGTGGGCACCGGTGGCTCAGGAAGTAGAGCTGGTCGTCCAATAATCAATGTTTTGGCGGTCGGGCAAAAAAAAAAAAAAAATCAATCAATTCAATGTGTGTGATCCATGCTAAGTTTTCTATCAGAAAACATGCTGGTAAAAATAAACATATCTATTCTCTAAAAAATAATATAATTATTTTGAGTGTTGTCTTCTCATTTTAGAGGGCCCCATGCCCTCATTTGCCTTGGACCCCAAAGGTCCTTAATTCACCTCTGGTTTACCCACATGCACTTTTTGTAAGATAATGTACTTCTTTGTATAGTTTTACTATACCGTACCTTTTACTTTCACTTGAGTAAAACTTTCCTGAAAGAAGAAGAGCAATAATGTTCTAATCTAAGGCATATAGAAACTTCATCTTCATGTTAAAATTAGAATTTATGTTTTTACACAAGCTTATCTGTTCACATAGGACTTTGTTCTAAAACATGCATCACTGGTTCAAAAAGTGTTATTTTCCAATAAAAAATAAATATGGAAAAGTGCTTCTTTTGCCAGAATCTTTAGTTTTTTGTAATGTTATTTGGATGCTTAATATTAGTCTTTAAAATACCTGACATCACATACATATTTTTGTTTCTGTGATTATGTCATTCATAAATAATAAATGGACCTTACCATGGCTGTATAAGTGACCAGGTCTGGGGGCCCGGGTGGACCATGGCCTAAAACATTTTGCGATGTCAATCGAAATTAATATTTTTATTTCTTAGGGCCCTCCATTTTAAGGATCATCACTATTAGGGACTTTGACCCCTGGGCCTCAAGCCATGCTTTTGGGCCCCTTACAAAAATGGATGAGGCATTGTGGCGATGCTCTGACTTCGACATCTGGCTGTTAAGGGTGCTAGGAAAGAGGGGGGCACATTTTTAGAGGGCCCTGGTTATGAGAGCCTCCACCTAGGGGCCCTACAGAAAAGCAGGGCATACAATTGAAGGGCCCTTGATCCCGATAGAAGTCAATTACCATCACTCCTTGACTTTCTAGGGACCTACAAATTGCCAGGCAAGCTACCTTATTTCATAATCTTTCTGTTGTAAGTATGCAATTTATTCCCTTAATGTTTCTGAATTTGTATTGTTTCAAAATTATTACGTTTAATTTCTCTCAAGTGCGGAGATGCATTAATTTAGCAATTTAGCAAATATTTGAATTTGATTGATGAGGGCTGTCTGTGATGTCCATAGTTTATTCAGCTTGTTATTCAATGACCATTCAGTGACAGTTTGAATGTTTGAGATGTTTCAAGGCAGTTTGAAGGGGTCTCAACAATAATTAAACTTGATTTAATATCATTATCACATCAACCTTTCCAAATATCTACATAGCACTAATACATTTTGTGACTGTGCCTATCACAAATTGATTTAATGTACAAGATTTAATTTCCCTTTGGGATAAAAAAAGTATTTTTGATTGATTTGATTTGATTGATTATGAACTCAGGAGTAGGATGTGCAAAAACAACCTGAACTCGCTGTCACTTCCGGCCATTGAATCAGATTCGGAGAGACACCCTAATTTTGATGATTTAGTGGATGACGTCTCAAGGAAGAATAGAAACAACCTTACAAAAAAATAGATTCTTGTGTTAGGATTAGTTATTGACAGGTTGTACAGTGTATTAATTTATGTTTTTCGGGGGGAGGGGGGGGGGCAGACTATCCTTAATCTATCCTTGGACCTTATATAGTTTTGGGGTTGAGAGCCTTGCCCAGGGGCACATTGAAATGCAACCTGCCTGATTGCAAGACAACTTCTCTACCCAGTGTACCCCAGTAAATGATTTGTTTTGATTAAGAACTCACACCTTGGGGAAACACTTTGCATTATTTCTATTCTATTTAAAAATAGCTTTCATTATTTAATTTCTTGCTAAAGCTACTTCACCAGCTAAACTACACCAGCTAAAATACAAATAAAAAATGACAGCAGGTGCCATGCATTCCTGCGCAAGCTGAAGAGGGCAACAGCTTAACAACTCATCTTAATGGAAACACTCTACAGAAGACTCTGTTCTCCAACCACCAGAGTTATACTTATACTCAATCATATCTCAATCAATGTCAGTAGAAGTAATTTTGGTAAGAAGGTTATAGGACTGCAGACATCAGACAACGGTGTGTGTGTGTGTGTGTGTGTACTGGTTAAGGTATTCTATTTAGGACCATCTTTGGCATATTCACTAACCTTCTGAAGACTGATGGGCCTTATTGGGGCCAAAGCCTGGTCCTAATGTGGAGGACCCCGTCTTTTAGGGTTAAAGGTCAGTTTTACAGTTGTGGTGTGAATTTAACTTTGTTTAAGGCTAGACTAATGAACATATTGCTAATGGGTAGGGTTAGGGTAAATGTTCAGGTTAGGCATAAAAGCAGTTATTAAAATGAATGGAAGTCAATACAAAGTCCTAATATGGGTAGAAATACAAACTTGTGTGTGTGTGTTTGTGCGCGTGCTTTCTGGATGTGTATGAGTATGAAAGATGCGCTTGTATGCGGTAGTTAGCCTTTGCTAGATGGATAATTCTTACAATGAATTAGCTACATTAAGTAGTGCTATTCTTTCTTGAGTGAAATTTACCAGTTTCTATTCTGTCGGAGTCTAAATGATCCAAAACCTTTCATTTGAGGCCATCTAGTGGCGTTAACGCAAACCTCTTCGTCTTACACAAGTTTCCAGGGACTTTCCTAACTTTTACAGTAACAAAGGTAGTTTAACCCTTTGGCCAAATATACAACGTTAATTCTTTGTTGTGATAGTTTTAGTTTTATTTCGGACAACAGAGGACAATTCAAAAATGTAAACACACTTAAATGGGATGGCGTCACGTTTTTCCTGATGGTGTAGCGCGCATGCGCAGAGTTCCGCCTGCTTACTTTCACTTTAGCGCTGACGTTAGAGTCTGGTGAAGTCACACAAACAAACAACAAAACAAAACAAACAACAACAGAGGCGTTACATAAACTTAACGTATCCAGCCATGTCAATTGGCTGAAGATATCATTTGGTCGGCTCGCCGTCTTGTTACTTGGACGCTGATCTGAAGAGGATCCGTTAAGAACAACATGGTTAGCTAAAGCGACGATGAACTGACACAAGCCAACGGTTTTTCTCAACCGACGATTCTGACCTCAACGGAAGGTGAGTCCGAGAGCTTGATGTTATCTTTGTTCGTCTTGTTTCAGAAAAATACATTTTAGGGTTGTTTGTTTTAACTTTATTTATACTGATACTCAGTACAACAATGACAAGTGGGCAGAATAGCTTTCTAGCCCAGGTAATAACAAGGTAGCATGCTTTTATACCTGTTTAAAAACGTGTAATAATAACAATACCACTTAATAAAACGTAAGATCTTAATTATGGAAGTGTGTGTATGTTAACTAGCTTCTAGCTGTCCTAAAAATGATATTTTTATATACATATATACTTGAATGAATCCTCTCAAGATTATAAAGAAGTGAAGTCATAAATTAGATTCAGGACTCAATTTAAATTACAATAAGTCAATTATATTTGCAAAAGTTAATTTATTTCAGTAATTCAGACTAATAAAGGGCTCCTTTTGCATGAGTTACCCATCCAGTCCAACATAGTATGGAGATTCTGCCAAGGCGTTAAGGATGCCCAGGTTGTTTAAGGCTGGTTCCATCTCATCTTCTCGACAAAATCTTATAAATGGTTTCAATAAATGGAGTTTGCTTCTCAGTCCCCTTAGAGCTGCTGTTATACATCTCACTTATGGACCCTTTCCTTCCACTCAACTTTTCACTTTCACAACTTTGTTGTGTTCCTGCAGTGCCGACCCTCCCTTTGCACGTTCCCATTTAAATACTTTTTAAAAGTAGGAGGTGCTTGGAAGACATTATGAAAACATTACCTACATCCAAATGCTAAGTAAATCAGACAATATGTCATCGCTTGTGACGCATAGAGAAACATCCTCTTCCTCTCGCAGACAAGCACTTTGAACAATTCATCTAAATTAGGAGATATGGTCCGAGAAAGCCTACGACCAACACATGTGCAGATTTACAGAATCAGAATCAGGCTTTATTGGCCAAGTATGCTCACACATACAAGGAATTTTTTTTTGGTTACATAGATGCTTGCAGTGCACGAAAAATACAGTAAAGGCACGAAAAACACAGTAAAAAAACATTTGTAACATTTAGCATGGATAATTTATATATTTTTTTAAAAGTGCAGTTTTGTGCAGTATAAAAACTATAGTAGTCATAAAAATATATAAATGAATTGTTCAATTCTTCATGAGAATAATGGAAGTTGGAAAAAAGCTTCTCTGTAGCCTGGTCGTACGGGTCTACATGTGGCTGAAGCGTCGGCCTGATGGAAGGCAGCGAAACAGGTGACGGCCAGGGTGAGACGGGTCGGTGATGATTTTCTCTGCACGCTTCCTGGTTCTGGAGGCATGCAGGTCCAGCAGTGCGAGGAGCTTTACACCGATGGTCCGCTCTGCAGACTTGATAATTCGCTGCAGTCTCTTGGTGTCGTTTTTTGTGATAGCACTGCCCCACACTGTGATGGATGTGGTGATGATGGACTCTATGATGGCTGTGTAGAACTGCACCATCAGCTCTTGGGCTAGGTTGAACTTCCTCAGCTGGTACAGAAAGTACATCCTCTGTTGAGCCCTCTTGATGATGGAGTTGATGTTGCTGTCCCACTTCAGGTCCTTGGAGATCGTTGTGCCC
>JAVLVB010001089.1:2259998-2302810 GCA_032876305.1 Orestias chungarensis
AACACAGATGTCTTCACAAAAGCTGATGTAAGATGTCACAGTGTCCGTGTATTCATCCAGGCTGCTTGTGGCATCATCAAAAACACACCAGTCTGTTAAAACCATGCAGTCCTGAAGCCTTTCTTTAGCCTCGTTAGTCAATTTTTTCACCGAGCTGACCACAGGTTTGGCACACTTGAGCTTCTGTCTGTAGGTCGGGAGAAGATGAACTAAACAGTGGTCAGATAGTCCCAGTGCTGCACGGGGGACAGAGCGATAAGCACCTTTAAATACAGTGTTCTAAAATGTTGCTCTCCCTGGTGGGACAGGTAACATGCTGTCTGTATTTAGGTAGTGCATTGTTAAGTTTTGCTCTCTTAAAGTCCCCTAAGATGATAAAAACAGAGTCTGTGTGTTGGTTCTCTATGCTGACGATCTGATCAGCGAGTGTGCTCAGTGCCTCACGCGTGCACGCTTGAGATGGAATGTTAACAGCAACAAGCACAACGGATGAAAACTCCCGTGGACAATAAAGCGGTCTACAGTTCAAGAAAAGCAATTCCAGATTAGGGCTGCATGTTCTCATTAACACTGTCACATCTGTAGACCAGCCTTGGTTGATATGAAAACAAATTCCGCCACCTGTTTTGTTGCCGGTAAGGTCTGTGTCGTGGTCCGCTCGGTGGAGATGAAAGCGTTGCAGGTGGAGCGCGCTGTCCGGGACGGAATCCGTGAGCCAGGTCTCAGTTAAGCACAGTACAGCAGAGAGAGAAAAGTCCTTGTTGGTCCGGTTTAGCAGTGAAAGTTCGTCCATTTTATTTCCTAAAGAGCGAAGGTTTGTCATATGGATGCTGGGAAGCGGTGTACGAAGTCCCCGCTGTCGCAGTTTGACGAGCGCTCCGGCGCGTTTCCCACGTCTGCGCTTCCACCTGCGTCCGCTCAGCAGCGTAGCCTCTCCACCGACCAAAATGTCCAAAAGACTGTCCGAAAATGAGAAACCAGGAAATATACCTGGTGCCATGAGCTGCCAAATGTTCTGCAGATCTTCTGCACTGTATTTGAGTGTGTTTGGATCACACATGCCATGACAAACAAACAAAAACAGACAAAGCACTACGGAGCTCCTAACCAGTGTCGCCATCTGCGGCGCCATCTTGGACAGATCATAATCTATGACATGAAGTGACCCATATATAAAAATACATTATAAGAGTCCAAAAATATTTTGTCCAAAACTGCTGAAATGAACTATTTACATTATGATCATTTCTTTAGTGTGAAGTCATATACATTATTTATCAGTTATGTATCATTTTAAGCAGATGTTAAGATTTAAGTCACTTTTTTAAGACCCACTCTTAATTTATATTTTTTCACAATAGTCGGAGTTTCAGTTGACCTTGTCATACGCCCTTGTCATAACAACCCCACCCCCCACCCCCCATAAAAAACTATTGAAAATATTCGAGGCTATTTAGAGGCACCGGTTGTGACATAATTTAAATTACGCAAGCATTAAACCATTTTCACGCTACATTGCCACATTTTCAGGACTGACAACCACTCAAGTGCTTTTGACTGTTTGTAGTTGAATCATTAGCACGCCATGGAGCGGCCTGTACTGAAGAAGAGCCAGCCATGCAGCACTTGGACAATGAAGGAAAGACTCGGGGTCGGAGGATTCGGGCACGTCTACCTGTACCAGCACATTGTAAGCCATAAAAAGGGCTTCTGTAGTCATGGCGAGGATAAAGTCTTGATATCTGTCACACATTTTTATTCCCCATCTGTTTATCGGAGCAGGAGACAGGAGAGAAGATTGCTGTGAAACTTTGCCGCCTGGACCTGAGTGACAAGAATAAAGAGCGCTGGAGCAGGGAGATTCAAATTATGAGGAAGTAAGGGTTTTACGGTTTAAATGCATTGCTAATGTATTATTTTACTAATTTACATTGCACATTTTGAATTTGCCAAACAATGAAGCATACTTGTTGTATTTTTTCTCTCACAGGCTGAATCATTTGAATATTGTTCAGGCCAGAAATGTTCCAGAAGATGTGACTTCCATCGCTAAGAATGACCTACCTCTGCTCGCCATGGAGTACTGCACCAAAGGAGACCTACGCAAAGTACTAAATTATTATTATATAAATACCTTACACACTTACTCTTGAACTGTGAATAAAAGAGTTTGTGATTGTTTTTGTGTTTTTTTTTAAGGTCCTGAATAAACCGGAAAACTGTTGTGGACTGAAAGAAAGTGAAGTCCTGTCACTCCTCAGCGACATTGGTAAGGCTTTCATTTGGCTGCGCTTTGTGTAAACCTTGAATGAGATGTCAATACCTAATGTATGCCATCCATCCATTCATTTTCTTGCCGCTTATCCGAAGTTGGGTCGTGGGGGCAGCAGCCCGAGCAGGGAAACCCAGACTTTCCTCTCCCCGGCCATGTCCACCATTTCCTCCCAGAGGA
Organism: Orestias chungarensis; assembly: GCA_032876305.1. Taxonomy (NCBI): domain Eukaryota; kingdom Metazoa; phylum Chordata; class Actinopteri; order Cyprinodontiformes; family Cyprinodontidae; genus Orestias; species Orestias chungarensis. The sequence continues at coordinate 2,262,451 of JAVLVB010001089.1, forward strand.
TTCCGAGGCGCTCCCAGGAGAGCCGGGACACATAGTCCCTCCAGCAGTGCAGCGTCCGCATTACTGCAGACGCCGCACCAATCCGCCTGTTGACCTCCCACTCCATCCTTCACTCACTCGTGAACAAGACCCCGAGATACTTAAACTCCTCCACCTGGCGCAGGACCTCGTTACCGACCCGAAGAGGGCATTCCACCCTTTTTCGGCTGAGGACTATTGTCTCAGATTTAGAGTTACCAATTCGCATCCCGACCGCTTCACACTCGGTTGCGAATTGCTCCAGTGAGTGCTGAGGATCCCGGCCTGATGATTCCAACAGAACACCATCATCTGCAAAAAGCAGAGATGCAACCCTGAGTCCACCAAACCGGAACCCCTCAACACCTCGGCTGCGCCTAGAAACTCTATCCATAAAAGTTATGAACAGAACCGGTGACAAAGGGCAGCCTTGGCGGAGTCCAACTCTAACTGAAAACGGATTCCACTTACTACCGGCAATGTGGACCAAACTCTGGCACTGGTCGTACAGGGAACGGACAGCTCTTAACAAGAGAGTCCGGTACTCCATACCCCCGGAGCACCCCCCTTCAAGACTGGTTGGGCGAACTCCCATTCGACTATCCGGCGGACTCTCCTCTCTAGTACCCCTGAATAGACCTTACCAGGGAGGCTGAGGAGTGAGATCTCCCTATAGATGGAACACATCCTCCGGTCCCCTTTCTAAAGAGGGGAACCACCACCCCAGTTCGCCAGTCCAACGGCACCACCCCCGATGTCCATGCGATGCTACAGAGTCATGTGAGCCAAGACAGCACCACAGTATCCAGAGCCCTGAGGAACACTGGACGGATCTCATGCACCCCGGCGCCCTGCCACTGAGGATCTTTTTGACTACCTCAGTGACCTCGGCCGCGGTGATTGGAGAGCCCACACCCGGCTCCTCAGTCTCTGCATCCTCATTGGAAGGCATGTCGGTTGAATTGAGAAGGTCTTCGAAGTATTCCCGCCACCTTTCCACAACGTCCCGAGTTGAGGTCAGCATTCCCCCATCCCGAAGGCGAAGGGAGGCTACCCTTTCGTTCACCTGGGTAAACCCCAACATACAGGCAACGAGCCGGGGGACAATGAGTATGCCCACTTCTGCCCGGCGCCTCTCACAGTGAGCAACTCCAGAGTGGAAGAGGGTCCAGCCCTTCTCGACGATACTGGTTCCAGAACCCATGCTGTGCGTAGAGATGAGTCCGACTATATCTAGTCGGCATCGCTCAACCTCACGAACAAGCTCAGGTTCCTTCCCCGCCAGAGAAGTGACATTCCATGTCCCTAGGGCTAGCTTCTGAAGCCGACGATCGGACCGCCAAGGTCCCCGTCCCTGGCCGCTGCCAAACTCACATGGCACTCGACCACTACGGCCCCTCCTGCAGTTGGTGGGTCTGCTGGAAGGGGGGCCATGTCGTCCTTTCATGGGTGAGCCCGACCGGGCCCCATGGGCGAAGGTCCGGCCACCAGGCGCTCGCCGCCGTGCCCCCACTCCAGGCCTGGCTCCAGAGGGGGGCCCCGGTGACCCACGTCTGGGCCAGGGAAACTGGGCTCCATTGTTGTTGACCTCCATAGGGGTTTTTGGACTGCTCTTTGTCTGGTCCCTCCCCTAAGGACCTGTTTACCATGGGTGCCCCTACCAGGGGCATGAAGCCCCAGACAACATAGCTCCTAGGGTCATTTGGACATACAAACCCCTCCACCACGATAAGGTTGCAGTCCAAGGAGCAGCCAAATGTATGCACATTTTCTTTATTTGTATCCACATTTTCTTTATTTGTATGAACATTTTCTTTATTTTGTAAAAACAGGCTCTGGTATCCAGTATCTCCATGAGAACAAGATAATTCACAGAGACCTGAAACCAGAAAACATAGTTCTGCAAGAGATTGATGGAAAGGTAAACAATTTTCTTTTCATAAGCAAATTGTTTGTGTAGCGCTATGTTATGTGTTTGTTAAGTGTTATGTTGAGTGAATTTGGTATTCTGTCTCGCAGCTTGTTCATAAAATCATAGACCTGGGATATGCGAAAGATCTGGATCAGGGAAGTCTTTGTACGTCGTTTGTTGGGACTCTTCAGTACCTGGTGAATAACTGTTGCATCAGTTTTTACTCGTTGTGATTTTTAAGATTTTGTAAAGTTAGTTTAACCTCTTTGGTTTGCTTGACAGGCTCCGGAGCTGTTTGAGAGTAAACCATACACTGTGAGCGTGGACTACTGGAGCTTTGGGACGGTTATTTTTGAATGCATTTGTGGGTTTCGTCCCTTTCTGCACAATATACAGCCAGTACAGTGGTAAGTCAATAACAAAGCATCGTGTCTTTATATACTCATAAACTTAGATATCTTCTTGGTTAGGGAGAGATGTTCACTCCAGAGCACAGCAGCCGCTCAGCAACCAGATGTTATCGCTATAGAAGCTGGCTATTCATAGCAAATGAATAGCCAGCTTCTATAATAGGCAATAGCACATACTTAACATACCAACATGACCAACTTCCTTATAGACATATGGCGTGATTAATTTTCTTTTTTTTATTTCCAATCTTGTGTTTTTGTAGGATTAACAAAGTTAAGAACAAAGGTCCCAAAGACATCATGGCCGTAGAGGACATGAACGGAGAAATTCGGTTCTCGTCACATCTGTCTTATCCCAACAACCTCAGCAAGTAAAGACAGAATTACTCTTTTCTTTTTCTGACCTACTGGTGAGGATCAGCTCATTGTAAGAAACTAGTGTCTCAGCTCTGTGTATGTGGCTGTCGGTTACCAGGCCACTGCTGGAGCCAATCGAGTGCCTGCTTCAGATGCTGCTGTTGTGGGATCCGACTTTGCGTGGCGGTGGTGCCGATCCGCAAAAAAACAAGGCACAATGCTTCACTTTGCTGGAGAATATTCTCAATATGAAGGTTAAAAACATTCATTTTTTTTCCTGTCGAAATAGTTTCATTTTCGCCACAGTGAAGCAGACCTCTAATTATCAATATTCTATCTTTGTTGGTTCAGGTTATGCACGTCCTGGACATGACCTCAGCCCAGCTGCACTCAAAGGTTTTGGGCGTGGAGGAGAGTTTTCTCTCCCTTCAGCGTCGCCTGGAGACTCAGACTCAGGCACACATCTCTCCTGAGAGTCAGGAGCTGCTGCTGGAGACAGGAATCTCCCTTGACCCACGCCTGGCACCCGTGCAGTGTCTGCCAGACGGTTTAGTATGTGACCCGCTTTCTTCAGCTGCACGTTTTGCTGTTAAAACTGTTGTCCTTTGTTTGAAGGAGTAAATTTATCTTTGTTTATGTGGAGCCTTGCAGTTATAAAAACAAAGTAGTGGACAAGAAGTAAACATGGAAATTTGAGGTGTAACAGTACATTGGGTCATACTGAATTCTTGCATGTGTAGATATACATAAAGTTTGCAGAGTGTTCAGCGCGATCATCTGTACCTCATCTTTAAAAAGTTACTCTAAAAAAATTGCGGTACTCCTAATGGACAAAGACAGAGACCAAATCAAAACTTTATGTTATATTAACCATCTTTCAGTACGTAGCTTCCTCAGCACTTAAGGTAATTGTTCACCTAATGCAATCTCAGCCTGTATCTAAACATCATTAGTGCTGGAGAAAAATACGCCAGTTCCAAATCAAGCTCCCTGCTTCAATCAACCAATCCTGAACGCTGCAATCATGAATATCTCCTCAGATAACAAGGATTTTCCCAACAACTGTGCTTTTATGGAGCATTAGGTACATCTCATACACTTGATCATCTAAATATTAAGACAACTTAAAGGTGTTTTAAACCTTTTTTTTTCTAATGTTTGCAGAGTCTTGATAAAATATTTCGAAAAACAACAGTATTCAAATCTTCGAGTGATTTCATTTTGTCAATCCATCTGCTACGTCAGCTTATCCTCTATGATTCAAAAAAGAAAACCCAAATCAAAACAAATCCCCAGTTTTTTTTCTTGTTTAATGCAAACTGAAGTAAATACATTCATTTCACCAAACTGGTAATTACCTTTACCGTACTGGTACAACCCTTCAGGAAACTACAGGCTTAAATTAGTTTTCCTCCTGACTATCTGGCCAGAGTCGATCCAAAAATAACCGCAGACTTCAATCCACTGTCAATGTCTTTATTTTCTTTTTCATTTCTTTCTGTTTTTAGCGAGGCTGGGACACGTCCATAGTGTTCCTGTTTGATAAGAGCCTAACCAAGTATTCAGGACCCCTGACTGCCAGACCACTGCCAGACAGTGTTAACTTTATTGGTAAGACATCTTATCTCTTAGATTAGGGTATAAACACTTTATTTAGTTATGAGCTATAAATGATCAACAAACAGCAATATGTTTTTAAACTCTTGGAGTTAGACTTGTCATACAACACAATGTTTTGTATTTACTTTTTTTTATTGTTCATTGTTAGACATTACAAATTATGCAAAAGATGCAAGATTACCAAAGTTGACATTTTTAAGGCTCCATTCTCATTAACGTAATTCACACAATGCTCTTCAATTGTCAAGTCCATGTTTTTTATTTTACCTGAAAACAAACACACACAATTTAGTTTTGTAAGTAATTTATGATTTAATAGTTTTACTTTATTTAGGCCTGTATATTTTTTATATGAGATGTAAATGAGATTGGGTAACTTCAATACACAAACCTCAGGATCAGCTGACTGTAAAAACATCTGGCTGCTGTCAGCTGTTCTCCACACCTTTATTGCCCACTGATGGGATTATTTAGCTAAAATACTAAACCATAAAATATAGTTTAACTATTGAAGTCTTAAAAACCAAAAAGATGGCCATAATAACTGTATATTTTATATCACCTTTCTGTGTTTCTGTTGAACCAATCTCTTGTTTTTATTTATTACTTTACTTGTAAGCGTAGTATAATATTTTTTCATGTATTTGATTTTAATGCAAGTGTTTTTTTTTCCTATTTTTCCTTATATTTGTTTTAAAATCCATTTAAAGCCAGTAAATGTCTATGCATACAGACAGGTTACTGCCTGAGGGGAGTGGCTACAGGTTAGTTGGTGGGTACCAAACGAATACCAAAATTTGTCCTAGGCTAATTCTGATGTTGACCTCTTGATATTGTTCTTCAAAATTTTTGATGTGCTTATAAACCTGGGTTTGAGCCTTAATGGATGCAATAAAATTCCCACATTGTTATTGCCATGTCTAAAATGTTTCTATTTTTATTGCTTTGTTTCCCTTTGTTTATTTATGTTATATATTTTTTCAACGCAATCTGTAAAATAAGTTTTTTTTGTGTTTTTTTGTCTTCAGTCAGGGAAACGAGGACACAGCTGCCCCTTTCCGCTCTAAGGAAGGTGTGGGGGGAAGCCCTCAGCTACATATGTGGACTGAAGGAGGACTACCTTCGTCTGTACCAGGGTCAAAGGGCTGCGATGTAAGTCCCTTAAATCTCTCAAAATGCACTAATCCATGCAAACCTGCTTACCTTGTGCTTGTGTTTTTAGGCTAAGTCTGCTGCGTTACAACAGCAACCTAACGCAGTTCAAGCACCGCCTCTTCTCCTATTCACAGCAGCTCCAAGCTAAGCTGGCTATATTTAAGACCAGTATCCAGCAAGATCTGGAGCAATACACCAAGCAGAGTAACAGCGGCATCTGTGAGTCCCCATTCATTTTGTTCCTGTTATTCTTCCAGTTGCTTTACTTAGAACCCAAGTAAACTCCCTGCTGTCCTACGTTTTATGTAAAGCCTCGGAGAAAATGCAGAGGGCGTGGCAAGAAAACGAACAGAAGGCTGATGGGTTTACACAGGTAGGAAATCAATAAACATCATGACCACAAATTAAGATTGTATACTTTAAAGAAAACAAAAACAGTGCTAAAGTGTTATTTCCTGCTGTAGGTTGCAAATGTGTCAGGTCTTGATGAAGAGATATTGGCGCTACATTCAGAAATTGTGGAGCTGCAGCGCAGTCCGTTTGCCCGAAGACAAGGAGATGTGATGGAGAAGTTGTCAGTAACTTTTATTGTTTGTTTGGGCTTTTTTGCGAATAATAACTTTATTTATAAATTACTAACTATTGGTCTCTATTCCAGTGAAGGAAAGGCCATTGAACTCTACAAGCAACTAAAAGCTAAATGCAAAAGTAAGTTCAATAAGTTCAAATTGAAATATCTGGAAAATGTACAAACAACATTTGAATAGAGATTAATTTAATAATGCTTTCTCATGTTTTATTAGACAGTGGAATATACCTTTTAAAATGACTTAACACCAAAACAAAAATAGGTAAACCTAGAGTAAAAGCTATGAACATTATATGTTCTCTTTACTTGGTCAGAGCTGTTTTTCATTCAATTACTCAGTCAGTCTGGTATTGCTTGGAGGTAGTTCTTCTTCTTCTAACACCCTTTTTCCTTCCACTCAACCGTCTGTTAATATGCTTGGATACCAGGACTGCAAATTTCCCTGTAATGCGGTTTATATTTCTGATGGACATTTGTTTACCTTTGACTGAATACATCATAACATGGGAAGGACTTAACATTTTTGTCTAAAAAATATAGTGTGTTTTAATCTTATGTCATATTTAAACTTTCTTAGAATAAAATAATGTATTTTCCCAATCTTAAATCGATTAGAAATTAGTTTTCCAATAACAAATATGTAATAATCAAATTCTGTCAATTTTGTATAGTAGGAGTTGATAATATTCCAAAATGATGAACTAAAAAAAATTCAAATAATTGGGAAAATATTTAAGTATTTATCATATTATAACTAAGAAATCCAAGTAGGCTAATAAATCTAAGTATTTAGTATTTATCTGAATATTTATAATACATGAATGATCCCAGGTAATGACCCTCCACATGGCTACAGTGACAGTTCAGACATGGTGAGGACAATTCTCCAGACGGTTCAGAACCAGGACAGAGTGTTAAAAGACCTCTACACACATCTAAGGTAATTTATTCACTAGTTTAATTATGATAGACTAACAGACAAGTAACGCTCAGTGCGACTGAAGGGCCATTATATCGCATTTCATGTGTTTTTGTTTTTATAGTGCGATCCTGATGTGCAAACAACGCATCGTGGATTTGTTCCCCAAACTGGAAAAGGCAGTTGTGAACATCAAATCTGCTGAAGCTGAAGTAATGCAAATGCAAACGAAGAGACAGAAAGAGTTCTGGTTCCTTCTCAAAATTGCTTGTGTAAGTATACCAGGACAAAAATTCCTCCTAAGTGGAAACAGAAGCTCAGCAATAGGAAACATAGTTTTCACATAAGTTTGTATCCTTATAAAGCGTCTGGTTTCGTTTGCAGGCTCAGAGCAACTCTCAATTGTCGTCACTTAAACAGAAACAGCCAAGTGATAGGTAAGATCTGTTAAATGCTCATTTAACTGTTCAAGTACTATTGTATTCTTTCATTTGTGCCTGAAACACAATTTACCGGTAATGCTCCTTAAGCTCTTCTAATGAAGTAATATTGCACGGTCCACGCAGAACACCCCTAGTAAACGTGTCTCTCTGAGCATTAGCATAATGTAAATTTAAAAAATTGAATCATTATATTGTGTGTATTGTGTTTTGATTGTGAGGACAAAGTCCCCACATTTAGACATACATGGTTTTTTTTAAGATATTTTTTTGGCACTGGGTTCATTTCACAGTCACCAGACTGTAAATGAATGAAGAGACGAAGGTAGGTTTGAATTGCTCTTTGAGGTTCGTGGTGTCTGTATATGGGGCTATATATGTTTATTGTAACCCATGTTACAAAAATGGGTTTTACCAAGGTTGCAATCTGAAAAGATTTGTCAGTTGCAGTTGGTGTAGAAAGAAGAAGGGGTGGGGGGTGGGGGGGTATAAACTGTTCAGCTGGCTAGGTGGCAAAAAATGTGTGTTTGTGTTTAATCCCAGAATAGTGGCTTGAAGAAAATTCCTGGTCACCCAAACTTGCTTGGAACTTTAGTTTGGGCAATCTTTTAAACATTTGAAACAAGAGATACTGTGTGAAACACGGCTGAACATCGACTCCAAGTTCATTTTGAGGGATTAGAACGAAAATACTACAACGGTGAATATTTATGTGTGCAGGGTGATATATCCTGTTTAGAAGATTACTTCAAATCTTAAATCTGTTGTAGTGGTTTTTTCTTTGGAGTTGTTTTAGCCTGTCTTACACAAAAAATTTGAATTACTACCGGAGGTGACAGTGCAGTGTTACGGGTTTTAGATTGCTAAATAAGAAAATGTTCTTAAATTACAATAAAAGATGAAGATGTGCTTTAGATTTACAGTCTCTTGTCTTTTTCAGCGACATGGTTCAACAGCTACTGGATGAAAATCAGCAATATCTGAATCATCTTACTGCCCTGATACAGGATACCACTCAAGAGTTGAAGCAGAGTGTTATGGTAAGGTATTTGGTAGTTGATCTTTCTACAAACACATGCATAGAAGCACCGCAGGGTTTTCAAATGGGCTGGTTAGATAAGCTGGGTGCAAATATCATAAATTACCAGCGTATTAATAATAATTTCACCGTAATAATTTTACGCACCCTAAAGAACATAGAAGAATTAAAAGTTTTAAATTTTTTATTTTTGAAACACTTTTAGTTTATAGTGCAAGAAGACACTTTTCTCATTTAATACATTAAATAGAATCAACTTTTAAAATCTATGTTTTTGGTTTAAATTTCCATAATTCAAAATTAATTACTTAAAGAAATTTGCATTTCTAAGTTTGCAAAACAATGTTAACAGTAACTTAACAGTTTTTTCTTTCTCCACAGGATCAAGACTGGAGCTGGATTCACTTTGGATCAAACAAAGTTCCTCAGTAGCTCTAAGGAGCTTTCAAAGAATGTACGCTTTGATCAAGTGCCTTTTCCAGACCGAAACTATCTTAACATCTTTAGGTTTTTATAAATTGTACACTTACCATGAATGCTATACTACAATAATGTATGAAACATCATCAGAAAGTAAGCTATGCATGTTTTTAAGTCAACACAGGTATACAGAATGTAAACAGATGTTTTCAGCTGTGGCTAATATGTATTTATTTTTCCGAAATCAATTTGAGTTAAATTGTGCATGGGTGGAATGTGAAGAACATCTCATAAATGTTGATATCAGGCTACGATTCACCTCTGTTTACTTTTGTTGTCTCAGCCGTAAATTCAGCAATTTGTTAACAGGCTGAAAAAGGAAAATAAAAATTTTAGCTGTTAAAATTCAAATCACAAAGTTAAGAGAGTAATATGAGGACGGACATAAAAAATCTTGATCTTTTAAACTTATGTTCCCCTCAAGTTATAAACAAAAGCCTCTTTCAAATATCATTTTGTTCCGTGATTTACACGTGTTCTTGACGCAACGCTATCTACTTTAACATCCGGTCAAAGTATGGTGGGTTTAAGTCAACCCACCGACACCATGTGCCTGAGGAACTTCAAGAGGTAGTCATAAAGCTGTAACCACTTAAAGGGTTCAACAGGTTCACAGCCTGAGAGCTGCTGGTATGCTACAAACCGAAGACTGCTGCTGATCTGCAGGTTTATCATGTGATCTTTGAGAGTCCTGACATGTGAAACATGTTTCATCAAAACATGAACCCAATTTTAACTTGTTTTTATATTTCACATATGAGACGCAGCATAGGCTTATTTTATAGAGTAGAAATGCTGTTTGTCGTCCCAATGTGGGAACATTTCAGTGTGCAAGCAGAAAGCTAGGGGGATGTGGAAACAGGCATATTCACACAAATATAAAGATCTGAAAAATGAGAACAAGACTTTACACCATAAGGTAAAATAATACTGAACATTTTTAATAGAAATCATGCTCTGATGAAACTAAATGTGTAATTGAGTATAGAGTATCCTGTTGGTTATAACAAACCAGGAGAAAAAGTGCGAAATGTTATCACAATTTCTGCTTTGAATAAAGGAGAAATTGAAGCAAGGGGGAAAAAAACATTATTCCTTCAATTGTAACTGATTTTGTTTAAACATAAAATAATGTGTCCACTTAGATGCTGATGCTTAATTTCTTTACAGCCCAAATGATGACTTCTTTGCTTTAATGCAGTTACTAAATGGTAGTGGTATGTTATTTATTTCTATTAGATTTGCCAATTAGCAATCAATGCAATCAAGACAAGTTTGACCAATTCTGATCTCTAAATATTGTTAATGTTTCATAGATAATTATCCGTATCTCCATTGACATTTTAAAAAGAATACAACATTTCTGAACATTAACCAAAAAGTAGATGCACTTTTTCAAGGGCTAAAAGGTTAGATACTAACCTTTCTGCACCCATTTTCAAGCAGATTCTTATGTTAGAAAAATGAAGTTGATTGACGGTATGATTTTTTTGGACCATGCTTGGTAGTTTTTGTTATCTTGAGTCAGCGAAAGAGAAACAGTTTGCCTTGGTCCCTTGCCTCAGTTTTACCTTTGATGAAACATTTTTTAATATACTCTACATAGCTTTTATTGTTACTTTTATAATCTATTGTCATACCTGAATTACTTATAGTGTAGGGACTGTGGGATTTTTTTGTTAACTTTAATACTTACACGTTAAACCAATAAACATAACCCAGTGGTCTTGGACAAGCCTTTCTACAGAATTGCAGTGATATAAATTAGGATTCATCAACTTTAAGTATTTGGTGGTAAATGCTGGATACATCAGTATTGATTTAAAATGATGAAAGGGCTTAAAGACTGTTATCCTGCATCAAAACGAACAAACCCCTTGGAGATTTTTCTACGCCAAGACAAACCTTCAGATTTGTAATGACATTTACCAGAACAAACACTACTAAGAATAAACAGCCAGACCAACGCTGCAGAGAAATGTCTCTTTGTTACTGACACCAAGCAGAAAGCAAAAGCGAACCGCAGCCAAAACAAACAACATCAGCAATAAACCTGGAATCATGGGAATTTCACTGAATAACAGGTTTTCTGGACCTTAATAGGAATCTGAGGGAAATCCCAAATTCAAACTCCAACAAGAAGTATGGGATGTGATCCAAACAGTTTATTCCTGTAGTGACTGAGGTGTCCTGACTGTTGGGTGAACAACCTAAGGGCTTTGCTTTGCCAACAATATGATGGATAATGTTTCAAAGATTATTAACCCTTTAAAGCCTGCTCCAAAAAAACATAAAGTCAATTTTTAAATCTGGAGTCTTTATCTGGCCCTTTAACAAAATATGGAAAGAAATTGAACAGGGGATTTTTTTGTATATCTATCAATTATTACGTTGTGATAAGTCAAAATTATTGTTGAGTAGTTACCTGATAACTGTAGAGAAGCCACCGAGAGGAGTTCTAAACTACGACTCTGTTTCCTGGTCTGGAGCCTGGTTTGTCAGTAATTTGGGGAGTTAATAAGTTTGGCCATATTTCTAGAAAGAAGAGAGGCTCCGTCCAAAGTTGGATGGATGCTGTCTCTCCGGTTCAGACCAGGTTTTTCCTCAAAAGGTTTTCCAATTATCAATATAACCCACACCGTTTTCTGGACACCACCTAGATAACCAACGGTTGAATGACAACATGCGACTAAACATGTCGTCACTGGTCCGATCAGGCAGGGGGCCAGAGAAAACTACACAGTCCGACATTGTTTTTGCAAACACTAATTTTAGTGACCTCCGATTGGCGTAACCGGGTGTCATTACTGCCAGCGTGAATAACAATCTTACTGTATTTACGATTATCCTTAGCCAGCAGTTTGAGGTATGATTTTATGTCGCCTGTTCTGGCCCCTAGCAAACATTTGACTATGGTTGCTGGTTTCTCTAAAGCAACGTTTCTGAATATGGAGCTGCCATTTACCAGAATCTGTTTCTCAGCGGGTGTATCGCTGAATGGGGAAAATCGGTTTGAAACGTTAACAGGTTGGTGGTGAGCCAAAGGGTGGGTTCTGGGACTATGCTTTATGCGTACAGTCACCCAGCCAGGCTGATTTCCCAGCTGCGTGGGAACTGCTGGAGGATCACTAGGGCGACCTGTTCTTGTTGGCTCGACGCTAGCTAATGGGCCTCGGCTATCTGCGGGTGTTTCAATAGCACGGAGCCGAGCTTCCAATTCACACACCCTCGCCTCAAAAGCTAAAAAAATGCTACATTTAATGCACGTACCATTATCTCTAAAGGAGGCAGAGGAATAACTAAACATCTGACACACAGAGCAGGAAAGAAGAGAAGCAGAGAGAGAAGCCATAGTACCGCTAGAGGCTAAGCTAACTAAGCCAGCGAGTGCTCACGACACAAAAAAAGTCAGTTCAGAACAATCACGGCTTCCAAAAACTTCAGTGAAGCAACAGAAACGTGTGATTAACGTTAAAGTGTGTTTAGAAACGTCTCAGTACAGAGAATTCAGGGTAATAAGAGAGCGCACGGAGCTAGCAGACCCCAATAGACACGCGGAGCAAAAACAGGAAGTGACGTAGATACGTACCACTGACGTTCCATTCAGACATGTGTCATATGTTAGACACTGATAAAATCATTATAGTGGGAGATTTTAACATTCATGTTGACACAAAAAATGACAGTCTAAATGTAGCCTTTACTGCCATTTTAGACTCAATTGGCTTCACTCAAAAAATCCAAACACCTACTCACTCTCTTGGTCACACTTTAGACCATGTGCTGACTTATGGCATTGAGTGTGAAAAAGTTATAGTGCTGCCTCATCACCCTCTCCTTTCTGACCTTTTTTTGATAACTTTTGAGTTCTTTTTCACAGAGTACTTAAAATCTGAAAGAAAATGTCTTTATAGTAGGTGTCTATCGGACAATGCTGTTACAGCCTTCAAAGAATCCATTCCACCTCTAATTTCTTATGTATTTCAGAGAAACGCAGTGGAGGGCAACCAATTAATTTCATGCCCTACACAGATTGATGCTGTTGTTCATAGTATTACGTCCTCATTGCGTACAATATTAGAAAATTAGTATGTTGGATCCAATTCCGACAAAATTGTTTAAAGAAGTATTTCCTATTATTATTACCCCCATTTTGGAAATGATTAATTTGTCATTAGTGAATGGTTATGTACCAGAGGCTCTTAAGGTAGCTGTAATAAAAACCCCACTTAAGAACCGTTCTCTTGATCGAGAAGACCTAATAAATTACAGACCCATATCTAATCTTCCTTTTTTATCTAAAATCCTTGAAAAAATTGTTGCTAATCAACTGAGAGAGCATTTGATGAATAATGACCTAATTGAAGAATTTCAGTCAGGTTTCAGAGCTCATCATAGCACTGAGACAGCTCTCCTTAAAGTTACTAATGATATTCTCATGGCCTCAGACAATGGGCCCGTGTCTATTCTAGTTCTGTTAGATCTCAGTGCTGCTTTTGACACAGTCAATCACAATATCCTCATTGAAAGGCTCGAACACACTGTGGGGAGCAAGGGAACAGCACTTGGCTGGTTTAAATCGTATTTGTCTGTTAGATCCCAGTTTGTTCATCTAAATGACAAATCTTTTCTGCATTGTAAGGTTACTTGTGGAATTCCACAGGGTTCTGTACTTGGCCCAATTCTATTTACTATATACATGCTCCCTATTGGTAAAATCATCAGACAGTAGTGTTTTAATTTCCACTGTTATGCTGATGATACACAACTGTATTTATCTATAAATCCTGATGAATCCAGTCAGTTTGGTAGATTACAGGCATGTCTAGATAACATAAAAATGTGGTTGACTTTAAACTTTCTGCTCTTGAACTATGAAAAGACAGAGGGAGTTATCTTTGGACCAGAACCTCTAAAAAAGAAATTGCTTAGTCAGCCGCTTGACCTGGATAGAATCAGGTTGGCATCTGGTGACAATGTAAAGAACCTTGGTGTTATTTTTGATCAGGAAATGTCTTTCAAGTCTCATATAAAACAGGTCTGTAAGATTTCCGTGTTTCATCTCAGGAATATAGCAAAAATTAGAAATATTCTATCCAGGGCAGATGCTAAAAAGCTAGTCCATGCATTTGTTACTTCAAGGCTGGACTATTGTAACTCTTTATTAGCAGGAAGTTCACAAAATGCAATTAAAAATCTACAGTTGTTCCAAAATGCTGCAGCAAGAGTTCTGATGAAACTTAAAAAGAGAGACCATATCTCCCCTATTTTAGCTTCCCTTCATTGGCTCCCTGTCAAACTTAGAAGGGATTTTAAGATTCTTCTTTTGACATATAAAGCCCTCACTAATAAAGCTCCATCGTATATCAGAGATCTGATTACTCCTTATGTCTCTAACACAGCACTTCGCTCTCAGACTGCAGGTTTACTGGTGGTTCCTAGAATCTCTAAAAGCACAATGGGAGGTAGATCTTTCAGTTATCAGGCTCCTCTCCTGTGTAACCAGCTTCCAGCTTTAGTCCGTGAGGCAGACACCCTGTCTAGTTTCAAATCTAGGCTTAAAACCTTCCTGTTTGATAAAGTTTATAGTTAGGAAGAGGTAGAGAAGACAGCCTAATCCGGTTGGGGAGGAACTCAGTTTTGACAGACGGTTCTCCTTTTCTCTACCTTCTTCATGTCTCACTCAATAGGGTTAAGTTATTTAAGTTTTTCTATAGTTATGCTGCTATAGGCTTAGACTGCTGGAGGACAAATCTGACAACTTCTCTGTCTGCTACTTTCTTCCTTTGTCCAATCTACCTAGTTACCGTTATTTCAACCTTGATAACCTTTTGTTTTCTCTTAGTGTTCTTCTCCCCATAGTAACCACACTTGGGCTGGCGTTCTGTTAGCTGAGACAGCTTCTTGGATGAGAGCATGGGCTAAGATGCTTCCAGTGACGTTCTACAACTGCTGCTATAAACTCTATTATTTCAGTATCCTGTGCTCCTAATTTAGCTTTCTGTCTCTTCAAACCCCCAGTCGGTCGTGGCAGATGGCTGCTTGTACTGAGCCTGGTTCTGGTGGAGGTTTCTTCCTGTTAAAGGGGAGTTTTTCCTCTCCACTGTTGCTACATGCATGCTCAGTATGAGGGATGGCTGTAAAGTCAACAACAACACAAACCATTGTTTTGGTCTGCTGATTCCAGAGGAGTGAATGCTGCAAGTCAAAGACTCGATGCAATCTGCTGGTATTCCTTAGATTGGAAACTTTTTAAATCGATTTGTTTATGATGTATCTTTGATTTTAATTGATTTTCTGTGAAGTGCCTTGAGACGACATCTGTTGTAAATTGGCGCTATATAAATAAGCTGATTCTTGATTCTTGCTTTTTTCAGGTATATCTGACTTTGTGCAACACGGCTTTAAGCCAAGTTTTATCATTAAATGATGCAAAAGCTCTCAGATGGATTGAGATCATTTCAGAAACCCTGCGTATCAAATATGATACATATAGCATTAAAGGGTTACTTTACTCAGTACTTTAGTTTACATCAGTGTGCACTTAATTCAAAATTGCACTAGTATGATATAGATATTATTTACAAGCAAGGACCTGATTGCCTACTGCAATGGGATATGACTAAATTGCAAATATTTTGTGGTGCAATTATAAACGTTATTGCTGTAAAGTGAACATGTGCCTCAAAGAATATTGGTGAGGTGTAGTATACATGTAGAGTAAGGTGGAGCAGGGTCAGCAAGGAAACTATACATGAACATCCAAATGTTGAATTTCTAACCTCTCCACAGGAACTCTTGACTTCACCAAGAACTTTCAAAAGATGATTTCATTCTTTAAATCAAGGAATAAACCCAATTTATTTAGAGTTTCCACTGGATAATGAATGGAACAGATAAATTGTAGTCTGGATTCCAACTTTCCATCCTCTTTGTTTATTATTATGTTCTAAACACGTTAAAATGCTGTAATGTGAAACACAAATCACACTTGAACGTCGAAACTGCAGCAATTAAAGAATGAGCAGCTCAGTAGCCGAAAGAGCCGGTTCTTAGTTTTGATCTGAACCCAAAGATCCGAACCCGAAAAACCGCTCCGGAAGTCCCATCAGCTCAGCCCACCAGCGCTGTCAGAAAGCTGCGGGGGAGGAAGGCGGAGTGAGGGGGATGGGTAGCTGAGCATTAAGACCAGAGGTGGACACGGTTCGATACTGGTACATTTAAGCCAACAGACGGGTCGTTTATTTTGTCGCTTATGCGAATAAAATTAAGTTTAAGCGCGGATATAGGCGAAGTAGCCTGTTAGCTTTATGCTAAGCTCTGTATGCAAACAGAGTTGCTGACTTCCGATAAATAAAGAGAGCTAGCTAGCTAAGTCTTTCCAACCATGTTAGCTTGATCAAAGTAATGTTGAATCAGCGTCTCGTTGCTGCCGTGGTGGCTGCTTTTATTTAATACATAAGAATATTTGTGTTATTTTAAATGGTTATTTAACGCCTTCAGGATTAAAGCTATCTTGTTAGCTAATCATTCATGTTAGCTTCAGCCTAGCCTTACTTGGAAGCATGTCCTAAAAATGCAGCAGAGTGGATTTGATTTTTTGCTTGCTCAGTAAGGAATTTTGCTGAAAAGAAAAGAACATCACGCCTGTTTAAATCAATCTTTCTGCTTACACTTTCAAAAAAGTGTCCAAATCTTTTATTTGTGGTTTGTTGATCAGTAAACATGTTCAGTGTGTTTATGTTTCTTTCTTTGCATGAAGTTGAGAGCAAGAGAGGATGACGATGCCGCATGTTGGGGCAGTGTTTGCAACGATAGCAGGGCTGATGGCCATCCTGTTGCACTCCTCTATTCACAAGATCGAGGAAGGACACCTTGCTGTTTACTACAGGTATCACAAAGCAAGACTTTGCATATTTCAACTGGGGGGAAAACCCATTTTGATTTGGTATTTCATATGGTTAGATGAAACATTTTATTTAACTAAAGAAGTTGCCCTTCAGTCATTGACATAAATTTGTTGGATTTGAGTGCATTGGCTATGTCACTGTGCGTGAGAAAGAGAGATTAGTCACAGTTAAATTACTATTGAATTTCCCTATTAACTAAGAATAACTAAAATGATTAAAATTATCTATTAGTGATCAGCACCAACAGCACAGCCTGTATTCATTATATTAAAACACCACTGGATATTCTCTATGAAGTAGATAGATTTTTAGCATTACTAGGAGGTTTCCTCAAATTGAAAGTGAATGTAATTGGGGGTTTTAATGGAGCTGGAGAACTTTGCTGTAATACATTATTGAACGGCCATCTTCTCTCGGTAGAAAGTTCTGTTTTCTATCTGGACCTTTCGTAGATTTTATTATTCGCTTTTAAATATATGTTATATACTAAAAATAGCCCCAACTTTGCGTCTTTTTCACTCACTACTGACATTCACATAGGGACATCTGTTATTGATCATAGACTGATTAGATTTATACGTACCGGCCAAATCAATTAAGGATCCAGGTTGGACCATGTGAGAAAACATCTGGTTTTAGTTGCCTTATAATTGTCTGTGTCTCTTTTAACAAGTCTTTGTGAAACTTTTATGTTCTGCAAACTAAAAACATCTTTAGTCATAAAGCGATTGTTTCCCATCTGTATCCAGAATTAGATCAGTGAATGGTTAGTCTCATCACTTGGAACAACCTGTCTCCAGACTTTTTGTCAAAACTCCAAACTAATACTTTATTTGTTTCAGAGGAGGCGCCTTGCTGACCTCTCCCAACGGACCAGGTTATCACATTATGCTGCCTTTCATCACAACATACAGATCAGTGCAGGTAATTTCTGCTTCCAGACAAGAAACCTTCTTGTAAAGTCTTGTAAGGAAAAATGTCTCACTAATATATCTTGTACTTTCATAATAAATCCATGTTCACAGATGATTGCGCAAGTTTTAAAGCTCAACCTTTATTTACATAACATATGGTCTGTTTCAGACTACGCTTCAAACCGATGAGATCAAGAATGTGCCTTGTGGAACAAGGTACGCCTATAATTACTGATGCAGTGTCTGAGTGGAAACAAACCACATCTACAAAATTTGTCCTTCATTAAAATGTTCGTTTTTATTATTTTCTCTGTGCAGCGGAGGTGTGATGATCTATTTCGACAGGATAGAAGTAGTTAATATGTTGGTTCCATCAGCAGGTAAAACATAACAAGCATTGCACCTCATCTAGTTTTAGTATCCAGAATGTTGTTTTAATGGCCTGTTTTTGTTTGCAGTGGTGGATATTGTTAGAAACTACACGGCTGATTACGACAAAACACTAATTTTCAACAAGATTCACCACGAACTAAACCAGTTCTGCAGCGTTCACACTCTACAGGAGGTCTACATCGAGTTGTTTGGTGAGAATTTAGCTTAAATAATTTTTTAGCGTGTTCTTCATTCCTATATAGTTTAAAGGGATTGATTCCATGAAGTGTGTCGACTAAATTTCGCATTTTTGTACCACAGATATTATAGATGAGAATCTGAAGACTGAATTACAGAAGGATCTTAATGCAATGGCACCTGGACTAACGATACAGGTACTACACACAGAAACTTTATCAATCTTTAGTAGCTTGTGAATGGTAAAATTACATTCGGAAAAAATATTTGGATTTCATTATATTGAAACAATTTTTTTCCCTTTTCTCTTTGTTTACTTCTTAATTAAAGGCAGTCCGTGTTACTAAGCCAAAGATCCCAGAGTCTATCAGAAGGAACTTTGAACTTATGTGAGTTTACAAATTTTTAAAAGCTAAAGTAAATATTATATGTCGGTTTAACAAATCCACTCAGATAACAGAAGGCCAAATAGTTTCCAGAATGCATTTAGGTTTGTTTGTTTACTTACAGGGAGGCCGAGAAGACTCGTCTGCTAATAACGGCACAGACTCAGAAAGTGGTAGAAAAGGAAGCAGAGACGGAAAGGAAGAAAGCCATTATTGGTAAAACCTGGTGTTTGCTGTAAATGAATTGGCTTTTGTCTGATGTGCATAATTAATAGTTTTTCTTTCCTGTTTTTCTGCCGCAGAGGCTCAAAAAGTGGCTCAAGTTGCAGAGATTCAGTACAAACAGAAGGTCATGGAAAAGGAGACGGAGAAGAAGATCTCTGAAATAGAAGGTGGG
Organism: Orestias chungarensis; assembly: GCA_032876305.1. Lineage (NCBI taxonomy): Eukaryota > Metazoa > Chordata > Actinopteri > Cyprinodontiformes > Cyprinodontidae > Orestias > Orestias chungarensis. The sequence goes on from JAVLVB010001089.1 coordinate 2,281,567, forward strand.
CTTCACCTGTGGCGATTCACAGGAGTTTCTTTGACGTGCTCTCTGGTTTGACACGTTGCTCATTTAAAAACCGTGTTTTTGTTTCAGACACCGGTTTCTTGGCCAGGGAGAAGGCCAAGGCAGACGCCGAATATTACACCGCTGCCAAGTCTGCAGAATCAAACCGGGTAAAAATAAAGTTCTTTTTTTTTTTACTTATACCAGAGATTACAGAATACAAGAGAGCTCCCCAAACCATCACCTCACATTACTAACTGTGAAAACCTCACACTGAACCTCAAACACCTTGAATTATGTTTCTCCTCTGTTTCTCCAAATTCTGGAACCATGATTTCTAAATAAACTATAAAACTCACTACAGCCCACACAAGTTGTTTGTGTTTATGACTCCTACAGCCGGAGAGCTTTCAGGTTTTTTCCTTTATTAAATTGATCTTTAATTGATCATTCTGCCGAGAGACTGAGTTTGGGTTAATTAGCTGTGAGCCTTAATCAGAAATGAGATACTTTAAGTATGTCAATGCATTGTAGTTATTGTGGTTATAATTATTTTTTTCTTTAGTCAAGTTAGATTTTTAACTTGAATAATTAATGAAAGTCTTGTTTGATTTGACCATAAGGACATGTCTGCTGGGAGGATGGGATGCAGTTCAGTCTATCTGACTAAGAGGACATTTAAAGACTGTAGATTATATTTGGTATATGAGGCCAGATGGTGATTATGAAAAAAAAAAAAAAACTTCACATCCTCCTCCTACCTCTGACTTTTTTTAAGCAGTGTAACATTCTGATTAACCATATAAATATCCTCAGTTGAGTCATATCCTGAACCTGTTATTAACTCTTCCCACCCTTCTCAGTTCCGACACCTGTTTTGGGGTTATGTTAAGGGACATACTCATTTTTTCTTGTCATATGATAGGTTATAACTATTTTTTTTTTTTTTTTCTTTGCAGCTGAAGTTAACGCCAGAATACTTGGAGCTCATGAAGTATCAGGCCATAGCGGCTAACAGTAAGATCTACTTTGGCCAGGACATCCCCAACATGTTTTTTGAGGGGACCAACGGCCCCACGAAACCTGTTCCCTCGCCAACGTTTTCCAACGCCGAGGCAGAAATGCCTAAAGCGAAGTAAGATTCCCAGCAAGTTCGAGGCTGAGCCTCTGCACAGGACGGGGCAACCTGATCTGTCTTGTCACTGAACACGGGTAGCTTTGCAGCTAGCTTTGTGAGCGGCACACTGTGGTCTTAAATCTGCTTGGCAAAGGGAGAGATGGAGGGAGAGATGGAGTGAAAAGTGAGAGTTGTGGGACACAGAAGAGTCTTAAAAGGAGCGGGAACTATGCTGTCTTAATGCTTGGGAAGGTGACGCAAAGTAGTCGCAGCTACTTGCACCTGCGTTTTGGTCTATAATCAGTAAAGTTTCCAAATTTGCTTTTCCAGGTGTTTTCATTACTTATATGCAACAGCTTTGATTTGGGATTTTAAGTTACTTTTTTATTTTCTTTATTTCTGGTTTACCTACACATAATTTTGACTGGTGACACTAATTAAGCTGGATGGTTAGAAGGTTTCTTACTGATTTAAGTCATGTGTGAAATGTTCTTTCAACAAGTGAGTGGTTGGCCGTCCTCTTTAAATCCAAGCCTGAGAACCAACGGCTCACGTCGAACGCTGCTCATGGTGAAATTTCGGCACTTGAATAGGTGGAATGCAGATGTTTCAGAATTACGGATAGTTAAAATGACCCCCAGCTCTTATGACTCCCACCTTAATCTTCCTTTTGACTGAAATCTTGAATCTTTGTGGGGGAGAAAGGTGGATAAAAGATATTAAACTATAGGTTGTTTGCTTTATTTTGTTGGAGTTGATTTTTGTGATCTGGTGTGTTGCTAATTAACTGTGAAGGGACAGAGCTCATATTTTTGTCTTTATAAAACTAAGTTGCTAAACACAAAGTGTATCAGTAGGATGTCGGCATGCTTCTCAATTGTTCGGGTTTCAGTAATAGGGCTATGCATGTTAATTTTTATTTTGTTTTTGATTCAGATGATCAATAGAACCCACGATTTTTCTCCTTACATAGCATGTTGGAATATAATTAAATGTAAACTCTCAGGAAGTTTATTTTATTCTAATACGTCGGTGTCTCGTATTATTATTCTGCAATGCTATGCGTTTATGTCAAATTAAAAGAAAAAAAAACTGAAAATTGATTTAAATCCGGAAATGAACTGAGATGGTTTGATTGTCCCTCCCTCCTTTATGTATGCAGTCAACTTTCCGTACCTCTGTGCCAATTTTGTCAGGAAAACTTTTGAGTTTAAAATGATTATGTAGAACTTCCAGCTTTGTCACAGTTAAATTTTTTATTTTTGTCTTAAAAATTGACTGGAAAACGTCTAATCTGCTTATGGTTGTAAAGTGGATAATATTTAGGGGTTTATGGACAACACACAGTTTCTGGTCACAGGGATGAGGGTGTGTTTATCCAACAGTTGTGTTCAAAATAACACCAGCATGTTTACAAGAGTGGAAAGTTGTTTTCCTTGCACATGTTAATACGTTGGGAGCGCTTCACGTTCTGGCTCACACTAAAACTAATGTGCTTGTAACTCTGCAAAAAGTGAAGATGAGGAAAAGATTAGGCTCAAACATTTAACGTATAAACAACTTAAAGTGCTTGAGATTTTAGCTTTCCTGTAAATCACTGAAATATTTAGTTGTGTAAGCAAGGATCTCAAGAAATACTTCACATCCGAGTAGCAAGGAGTCGACTTCTGCTTCCTGTGAGCACCCTCCTAAGATTAGTCCGCTGTTTCCTCTTAAAACAAAATTTTTAAATGTCTTCTTCAGCGTAAGGCGACATGAAGTGGATCCATCATCAGCAACGTTGCCATTCTTTGATGCAAACAGTGTACGGTGGCTTGACTTCAGGTTTTGTTCATATTCGTCTGGTTTTGGGTTCGATTTCCAAGCGTTTAGGATAATTTTAGCAGTTCAGCCTAATATTTTTCAATCTTTTAGTCCAAGTATTATGTTCTACAACATTTCCATTGCACAACACACCCACTGGTTTAAAACCTGTTTTTTTTGTTTTTTTATCTAAAGAAGCCTCACTGCTAGTTTGAATCCCCTTCTCTTATGTAGTTACTCAGTGACATTCATGCTGCGCTAATTTCTCTGTTCGTTTTCTAATATTCTATTACAGCTAACAAGAGACATTTTGCTTTTACCCGATATGAGGTTTATATCTTGTTAGTGGTTTGTTATGCGCAGATATTATTTTGAACACAGCTGTTTATTTGGTTCTATTGCATCTTGATTTTAAATGGCATCCCAGGAACGACCCGTTTTATTTCAAGATGAAGGCTGATATTGCAAATTGGTGCTAGTTTTTAATCAGTTTCTGGGCTTTTCAGTGTTTTTCCTTTTAAGCTTAGGCTTCTTTGACTTTAAACTACTTTTGCTACACAGAATTTAAGCCTTAACTATTAAGGGGTCACTCCCCCACATGAACCTACAGACTGAAACGGGCAGTGGCTCCAACGAACTAAAAACAGGCGCTGACTGGTCTTGTAAGGACGCAGCTGGTGGCGGACACTATATTGCTAGTTTACCTGACCTCTATACGACAGATGCTGCACTCTGCATTGCTTTGGTGACAGGATCAAATGTTGATGCAAAACGAGGGGTTATGATTTAGGTAACAATTTTTTTTTGTTAATATTTTTACAATCTGTGAAATTAAAAACATTGTCTACTTGTTTTTATGCAAACATGTTTTCCAGTTTTGACAATGTTCTTATGTAAAAAATCAAATAAAACCTATTTTGGTACCTCTCCTCTCTGGTTTGATGTGTAAATGTGTGTGGGCTGGTTGATGGGTGGGTGGTCGGTGTATAGTGCAGTACTCCGCAGTACCAGCAGATGGGGAGTTAACAGCATGCTGAAGGAAGACACCAAGCCTTACACAGTCCTTTTATAAAAGGAAAGGATTCAGCAAAAAATAAGAGTTTGGTGTGATACTTACTTTAACTTTCCATGTTTGCAGTTGCTGGGTATGAAAAATAAAGAAACGTGGTGTTTTTCAAAGCATTTAGAAGGTTCAGCTCTTTGAGAAGTAGGGAAAGAAAACGCAAACAAAAAACATTATTTTTCATTAACTTTTTTTCCAGACTTGTACTATAACCACAGATATCAAATATGGAGTACAAAATGCAAATGTGGAAATATATGTTATCAGATTCTCAGGGAGCTAAGAAAATGTATAACACTGCTGACTCATCCTTAAGTGTGTGTGTGTGTGTGTGTGTGTATATATATATATGTATATATGTAACTTACTGATTCATTTCATTAAGCTGAAAACATATGTATTTTGAACTATAAGCCCTCCCCTCTGGTTGGTTCTTTGTCCAGGGTGATGGCTTCCTCTCATGACCTCTCAGGTCCTCCAGAGGTCCCCCCAGCAGCCTTTAAAATCCCAAACCATGAGTATTTTCTTCCATGGGAATGCTCCTTAACTTATGTTTGACCCCTTGATGATTTTTTTTTTAAGAGGAAATCTAATCCAACTTGAGTAAATATAAATAAACTTCTGGACCGTGATCATTTGGGGGGCCTGCTTATTTTTTCTGTATTTTTCTCTCAAGTTTGTTTCAGCTTCCTGTCTGGTCCACTTTCCTGTTCGTTTGTCCCGGATCTTCCCAAATCATATCCTACAAGGTCCAGCAAACCTTAACGTTTCTTCTCATGTCTTTCCGGAGTTACATGAGGGTGCGGCCACTCTTCTATCAAACCCTGCGCTGAGAAAGCAGTGTGATCCCAGTATGAATCATCAGCAGTGAACTCCACTTACGGTTGCTCTGTTCTCCTGATCTTTGTCTCATTCTTTTCCTGTGTGTGTTGCTGCTGTTTTACTGGAACCCCTTACTGATGCAGCTTCAGTCTGTTTCCTTCAAAAACTTTACTCATGAATGATCTAATGCTACACACAATCTACCGTCGTGTGTCTGTGGTCACATTTGAGTGTGTTTCTGTAGAGTTTTTAAGAGCAACTTCTTACTGAGGGTACAGAAAATTGTTCCTGTCAATTATGCACAGTCTATTCATGAAAATGTGCATCGATTCTTATTTTACAAAAAATATCCCCATATATTTACAAACCATGTATTATAAACTGGAAGACATGTTTAATGCTACTAGCAAATCATTTATTAAAATTAGTCAAGCTAATGGTAGATACCGTGTCATATGATGTTTTTGAATGGTAATTAAGGTTAAATATACCCTTCAAAAAAAAGAAACAAGAATCAGTTTATTTATATATCGCCAATTTACAAACGATGTCGTCTCAAGGCACTTCGCAGAAAATCAATTAAAATCGAAGATACATCATAAACAAATCGATTTAAAAAGTTTCCAATCTAAGGAACCCCAACAGATTGCATCGAGTCATTGACTTGCAGCATTCACTCCTCTGGAATCAGCAGACCAAAACAATGGTTTGTGTTGTTGTTGACTTTAAAGCAATCCCTCATACTGAGCATGCATGTAGCAACAGTGGAGAGGAAAAACTCCCCTTTAACAGGAAGAAACCTCCACCAGAACCAGGATCAGTACAAGCAGCCATCTGCCACGACCGACTGGGGGTTTGAAGAGACAGAAAGCTAAATTAGGAGCACAGGATGCTGAAATAATAGAGTTTATAGCAGCAGTTGTAGAACGTCACTGGAAGCATCTCAGCCCATGTTCTCATCCAAGAAGCTGTCTCAGCTAACAGAACGCCAGCCCAGGTGTGGTTACTATGGGGAGAAGAACACTAAGAGAAAACAAAAGGTTAACAAGGTTGAAATAACGGTAACTAGGTAGATTGGACAAAGGACGAAAGTAGCAGAGAGAGAAGTTGTCAGATTTGTCCTCCAGCAGTCTAAGCCTATAGCAGCATAACTATAGAAAAACTTAATTAACTTAACGCTATAGAGTGAGACATGAAGAAGGTAGAGCAAAGGAGAACCGTCTGTCAAGACTGAGTTCCTCCCCAACCGGATTAGGCTGTCTTCTCTACCTCTTCCTAACTATAAACTTTATCAAACAGGAAGGTTTTAAGCCTAGATTTGAAACTAGGCAGGGTGTCTGCCTCACGGACTAAAGCTGGAAGCTGGTTCCACAGGAGAGGAGCCTGATAACTGAAAGATCTACCTCCCATTGTGCTTTTAGAGATTCTAGGAACCACCAGTAAACCTGCAGTCTGAGAGCGAAGTGCTCTGGTAGGGACATAAGGAGTAATCAGATCTTTGATATATGATGGAGCTTTATCAGTGAGGGGTTTATATGTTAAAAGAAGAATCTTAAAATCTATTCTAAGTTTGACAGGGAGCCAATGAAGGGAAGCTAAAATAGGAGAGATATGATCTCTCTTTTTAAGTTTCATCAGAACTCTTTTGGAACAACTGTAGATTTTTAATTGCATTTTGTGAACTTCCTGCTAATAAAGAGTTACAATAGTCCAGCCTTGAAGTAACAAATGCATGGACTAGCTTTTCAGCATCTGCCCTTGATAGAATATTTCTAATTTTTGCTATATTCCTAAGATGAAAGAAGGAAATCTTACAGACCTGTTTTATATGAGACTTGAAAGACATTTCCTGATCAAAAATAACACCAAGGTTCTTTACATTGTCACCAGATGCCAACCTGATTCTATCCAGGTCAAGCGGCTGACTAAGCAATTTCTTTTTTAGAGGTTCTGGTCCAAAGATAACAACTTCTGTCTTTTCATAGTTCAAGAGCAGAAAGTTTAAAGTCATCCACATTTTTATGTTATCTAGACATGCCTGTAATCTACCAAACTGACTGGATTCATCAGGATTTATAGATAAATACAGTTGTGTATCATCAGCATAACAGTGGAAATTAACACCATGCTGTCTGATGATTTTACCAATAGGGAGCATGTATATAGTAAATAGAAGTGGGCCGAGTACAGAACCCGGTGGAATTCCACAAGTAACCTTACAATGGGAGAAGATTTGTCATTTAGATGAACAAACTGGGATCTAACAGACAAATATGATATAAACCAGCCTAGTGCTGTTCCCTTGATCCCCACAGTGTGTTCGAGCCTTTCAATGAGGATATTGTGATTGACTGTGTCAAAAGCAGCACTGAGATCTAACAGAACCAGAATAGACACGAGCCCATTGTGTGAGGCCATGAGAATATCATTTGTAACTTTAAGGAGAGCTGTCTCAGTGCTATGATGAGCTCTGAAACTTGACTGAAATTCTTCAAATAGGTCATTATTCATCAAATGCTCTCTCAGTTGATTAGCAACAATTTTTTCAAGGATTTTACATAAAAAAGGAAGATTAGATATGGGTCTGTAATTTATTAAGTTTTCTTGATCAAGAGAAGGTTTCTTAAGTAGGGGTTTTATTACAGCTACCTTAAGAGCCTCTGGTACATAACCATTCACTAATGACAAATTAATAATTTCCATTTATGGGGGTAATAATAATAGGAAATACTTCTTTAAACAATTTTGTCGGGATTGGATCCATACAAGTTGAAGGCTTAGATGAAGAAAATATTTTTGAAAGCTCAGAAGGCTCAACTGGAACTAAACACTTCAAACAGAGATCAGGCTCCAGCGCCACATTCAGTACCTCATTGCTTATTGAGGTAGTAGTTATTTTTGGTAGGATCCCATCAATTTTAGTTTTAATAGATTCAATTTTATCAATAAAGAATTCCATAAAGTCATTACAGCTAAGAGTTGGAGGAATGGATGATATAATAGAGTTTTCATTTCTCGTAAGTTTAGCAACTGTATTAAAAAGAAACCTAGGATTGTTCTTATTCTCCTCTATTAGCAAAGTAAAATATGCAGATCTAGCTTGGCGCAAGGTCCTTTTATACAGAATCACGCTGTTTTTCCAGGATAAATAGGACTCCTCTAAAAGCGAAAACCGCCATTTCTTCTCCAATTTCCTGGTTTTCCCCTTTAAGGTACGAAGTTCTGAATTAAACCAGTGGGCCAACCTCCTATGAGTAATCACTTTCCTTTTTATGGGGGCTACGTTTTCTAATGTTGTACGCAATGAGGACGTAATACTATGAACAACAGCATCAATCTGTGTAGGGCATGAAATTAATTGGTTGCCCTCCACTGCGTTTCTCTGAAATACTGAAGAAATTAGAGGTCGAATGGATTCTTTGAAGGCTGTTACAGCATTGTCCGATAGAGACCTACTATAAAGACATTTTCTTTCAGATTTTAAGTACTCGGTGAAAAAGAGCTCAAAAGTTATCAAAAAATGGTCAGAAAGGAGAGGGTTATGAGGCAGCACTATAACTTTTTCACACTCAATGCCATAACTCAGCACAAGGTCTAAAGAGAGTGAGTAGGTGTTTGGATTTTTTGAGTGAAGCCAATTGAGTCTAAAATGGCAGTAAAGGCTACATTTAGACTGTCATTTTTTGTTTCAACATGAATGTTAAAATCTCCCACTTTAATGATTTTATCAGTGTTTAACACTATTTCAGAAAAAAAATCTGAGATCTGATCTATAAATTCAGAGTAAGGACCTGGCGGACGATACAAAATAACAAACAGAAGTGGTTAAATTCTTTTAGAGATTGGATGCGGAAGGCTAAGGGTTAAATGTTAAAAAAACTATAACTATTAGTTGGCCTGGAAAAATGCTTCCTAAACAAGGAACTAAATGGACATACGTTCTGTGACATCATTAAAGGCGTTTTGCATTTACGGTTCTTCTAAAGATTTACATTTGTTTTATATCTAATTCTTTAGTCACATATATTTATATTTTTGCAGTATATTAGCAGCAACAAAAAAGCAAAATTTAAAAACACTGGATATTTTGAAATTTTGGCTGCAATTACAATTTTGAAAGCGTATCATGAAGATCATCAGTGAAAAGCAGAATTGAACGATAGCGCTTTAAAATGTAGGCCACTCATTACATAGTTTAAAGAAGAATCTGCTGCGAAAACAACATCCATCCATTATCCAACCCGCTTATCCTTGTGGGGGTCACGAAGGTCAGCTGGTGCCAATCTCCAGCAGTCGTTAGGCGAGAGTTCATCTTGGACAGGTCACCAGTCCATTGCAGGGCAACACATAGACAGAAAGGACAAACAACCACTCACACCTAAGGAAAATTTAGAATACCCAATCATACATCCTTACATTTGCTTGCAGGATTGGGATTTATGCAGCGCAGAGTTAAACCGTTAAACGACGGTTGACACATGGAGGCCTCATAGTGAGCAGAAAGAAGTGTAGCCTTTTATTTTTGCTACTATAGACAGACAGTGAGGTAAATAACACAAACGTTCCTGCTAACAAGTAGGACTAGATAAAGATATTAATTTTTATTGTATTGGAATTTTTTTTCCAATTCAATATTGATAAAAAAAAACCCACCCTTGTAAATACTTTTGATCCCCTCACCAGAGGGTTTGCCCCATAGAGACCAGCTTTTCAGGCACAGCAACGTTTCCCAAAACGAAATATTGCCATAAAACAGCACATGCAGATGTCCATAAAAAAACAAACCAAAAAAAAAAACATAAATGTCGCTTAAGAAGTCAGATTCAAGTGGTCAGATTATTATAATTTTAATAATTCCGCAAAATAAGCAGATAAACTAAAAGAGACGGCGAGCTGCTTTCTTCTTTCCTTCTCTTCTTGCATAACATAAATTACCACAGATCCTTACTGGTTTTTACCCTAACCGTGACATCTTGTACAATAACAGCTAATAAAAAGGGGAAAGAACTCTTACAGGCCTGTGTTTGACATTTTATTTGGGATTATTTAATTGATCCATCTTTTCTGCTATTACAGATACCAACATGCAGTTGATGAAAACCTGGTACAGTAGCTACAAGTACATTATACACACGTTATCACCATACATTGTTAGTCTAAAGTGTTAAATTGCTGTGCTGCATGTGGTGTTCTAAATTTTGAATGTTTAATGATTCCCGATCAGGGCTAACGCTGATTAAAATATATCTTCAAAGCAGAGTAGGACATTGTAGGACATTTTCATATAAAACTGTAAGCTATATCAAAATGATTTGTCATAACTGGCAGGTGTGTATATATATATATATATATATATATATATATATATATATATATATATATATATATATATATATATATATATATATTTGGTTTATATATAGTTATTTTCCTTAATTAAATGACACAATCCTTTGTAAATTTAATTTCCAAACAAAATAAATCCATAAAAGCCTACAAATGTTACAGATTTTTAAAAGTCCCATTTCAAACCTCAAAGTTCAGAGCCGAAGTGTCTACTGTTGTATAAATTAAATAACAAAAGGACAGATATATAATTCTTTCTTAATTGTAACTTCCAGCATAATAAACATATCAAAGCTCATCTTTAGTACTTTATGTTGGTATTCAAATAAATAAAACTCAAATGACTAAACTTCAGTGTGTTCTACACACACAAAAGACAGTTCAGGAAAAGCGCAAAAGAAGAACGGGAAACATCAGGTCACTGCTGCTGCTTAATCAAGCTGCAGTTTAGTTTTGTACATCTCTGGAAGACTTGTCAGATGTTCAATGCGCTTGTCCTTCAATCGAAGCAGCTCCTCCAGCTTGCTCACTTTCATATGCAGGACCTATGTGCCAAAAACAAAGTCAGAACATCAATCTAGAGTAGTTCACTAAAAGAGGCATATAGCAGAAGAAGAACTTAGCAATGTAGGTAATTTAGCTTTTTTTTTCCAAGCAGATGTGGCAAAAGTAAAAAGTAAAGTTTATATCCGCTGAGCCCATGATGACTCAGGGCCAGCTGCTGACACAGGGTGTGACACACACACACACACATCCTCTGCAGCAACATGACCAAGCTTCCCCCCATACCGGGCATTAAAAAGGAAGATGGTTGTTTTTGCAGATGTTCTAAGAGTCGGCAGTTTGAATTCGACTGAGTTTTGTGTGAGCGCACCTTCACCGTTTCCTGCAGCTCCAGGACCAGGAGTTCTTTTTCCAGCAAGATTTGCCGGATGGCTGAAGGGCTCATCTCTGTGAAAAACGTTGTGTGTTGTGGTTTCCTGTGTGATTTAACACAGATAAATCACATGTTGGCATATTCTAATCATTATCAGGATGTAGCAGATATTATTTTTTTTAGATCCCACTGAAATAAACAGTTTCATAATTTTTTCCTACACTTTTGTCTCTGTGGTTTTCATCTCTGCCAGCTGAGCCACAATTCTTGCCTCTGCCTGCTGGATTTCTACGTCTGGCAAAAAAGACAAAAAGGAAATTAACAGCAAAAGAGATTCTGTCTGATGACCAAACCTGAAAGGATAGAGTTTAACAGATAGGTAAAAAATACAAAAGGAAACGGGAAAAAAAAGTCAGATAATAGGACAGAAAGAGAAAATCTGCCCTTAAGTCAAGAGTGCTGAGCTGGTTGATAAGGACCATCTGGAGCTGATAATGAGACCTGAGAACCCCCACTTCTTGTGCTGATAGTATAGGGGTGTGGATAAAAGGAAGAGGAAAGGGAGGAGGCACTGGTCTGAGGTCATCTTCACAGTGTACTTTCAGGGACAAGTGAGATGTAGGAAACGGAAGTGACACATATCCACAATTCACACCTTCGTGTTGAGGCGGGTTTTTTTTTTATCAGGCGTGGTCGATGCCTTCAAAGGAGGAGGCCGCAAACTGTTGGGGACTTTCATGAGGGCTAATCTTATCACAGGCAAGATGAGAAAAAAAAAACCACATTGATGCTACAGAGCACTGATTGGTGTTCGTAAAACAATCGCTATAAGTGCATAAAAAGCTAAAACAATTATGCCAATTTAGTAGTTGTCAGCTCAACATCGAAACAACCTCCTAAAATCCTTTTTGCATTATTTCTTTTTTTTATATTCATTCTTTTTAATGTATATAATTAAATTTGAACATTAGTTTATTGTAGAAATTATCTCCTATTAACATGAAATGTTCATTTTACAATCTGATATCAGGTTTTTTTGAATTCTTTTTTTAAATCAGCTCTGATGAAGATCAAGCTTGGTCATGATGCGTTCAACTCAGTTTGTTTATATTGTGCCAATTTACTGCACGTCATCTCAAGGCACTTTTCTAGAAAATTGTATTTGTCAGAGTTTGTTTGAATTTAAGTGTCACATTAAATAAAAATGTGACACTTAAACAAATGTGACACTTAAATACAAAATTTATGACCACTTGATGGTTTCACACATGGGCTTTTTTTTTTTTTTTACAGAAAGCGTGACCCAAGCATCCTTTTCAACTAATTCAACCATACTCAACGGGTCAGTCCTTTAAAATCTTCTCAAGGTTACATCTCATGCCTAGTTTATAGTTATCATAATTGCGTTGTCATGGTATGTAAGCATCAGACCCACATAAATCAGAGGACTCTCAGGAGTACAATAATATGAGTTTATTGAAAGGATGTGTGTATGTGAATCCAGGGACCGAGATGACGGGCCAGGAAACCCGCGACAGCAGACACGGGACAGTTCAGCGGGGAACCTCTGCGGAGGACGGGAACTACGCCGGAGACCGGAGACCACTGAGGGAACTAAACATCCCTTTATTTGTTTGATTAAATGAGATGAAATCTTGAGTCGTTTTCTTTACTCTTAAATCTTAGTAAAGCAAACAATATGAATTTGAGTTCAGGTCCGTGTCTCATTTTCTCATCTTTAAAAACAAACAAAAAAAACCTTAATGCGAATTTAGATGGGGAATTTTAAATTTCATAAGACGTTGGCCTCTGTCATTTGGTCCAGTTTTCACCAGCTCAGAGGCTTAGCTGAGGTCAAGGGCTATCTCTCTCTGGAAGGTCTGGAGAGAGCGTCATGCTGTTACAGCTTCAGAGCTGGATAGTGTTGCATGCAGGAGTCCTTTGACATAGTTGTTCCAAATTAAAAAAAAGAACAAGCTGGAAAAAACTACTAGTTATAACAATTTGAAATGAACATCAGAGTCTCATAATCTATCAGGTAAGTGATAAGTGGTAAGTTGTTTCCGGACTGGGAACCCAATATTTCCAATCATTTTTGTGCTTTAGCACAGTTCAGCTAACAGGTTTCTGCTGTAAGTCACCGATGCCAGGCTAAAGATCATTATCAACTGAGCCTTTGGGATGATGGAGAATTCAGTGAGGCTGGTGATGTTCTGCTTGTAAGTTGACCATTAGCCCGACTCTGGCGCCAAATGTTGGACATTTTACACCATTTTTAAAAACTTACTGAACATCTTACTGTACGTATTATTCTGCTTACTTTATATATTTTCAGAATTACTTTTGATGTTCTGTATTTTTTTCCCATAATTTTTGTCAGTTTTACAGTGCTATTGTACTTGTATTTGTTTGTAATTCTAGCAAGATTAACGTTTTTAGCTGTTCGGTCATCTTCGGTTTTATGCTTTATACATGAGTTTTGAGTTGAGCTGAGTACAACGTTCTATAAAAATCCTAAAGCAACACTTTTTTGAGCAATACGACTAAAATAGGGATATTTTGCACAACGTCAGCTAACATTTTCCACACCATACCCTATCCCAGTTTTACAAACTGCAAGAACTGTATTCAGGATGTCAATGTGGTCATCACAGATTGCTTAACTTTTGTCATCTGTGATTTTATCGTAATCATAATCATGGTCTTATGATTAATTGCTCCAATGAAAGCAACATTAACCTTGAATAGAAATTTTAAGATAGTACCTGAAAAATGCTTCTCTGGGCTCCTGATGTCATAGTATTGCTACATAAGGGTGAGAAAATGTGTAAACAGTCATTCATTTTTTACATTACCATTAAGGTATTGAACAAAACATGATATAGTTTGTAGGTGTAGGTTAATGAAGTACAAACCGGAGCATTGTTGGTTGTTTGCATTCGTTTCTCCTCTATCTTCTCCTCAATCTTCTCCTTGAGGACGCTCAGCACAGGCAGTATCACTCCAGGAGTGCTTGTAACAATCTTCTTTACCGTCTCCTCTGGGACGTACATGTCCAGCTTGGGAAACACCCTCCTGTACATACAGAAAAACATATGTTCCTAATAAAAACAAAGTCAGAAGAAAAAATCTCTAGCTGGGTGTTCGCTATTCCAGTGACTAGGATGTGGGTGAGCACTTGTGTTGCTGTTTTCTCATGACCTGATAAAAAAGTATTTTTACTGCGTAAAAGCTGAATCGACATTCTCTTACTGCTTTTTAAGAATAGATTCAACTTTTCTTTCACTTTTTAAAACATGGAAATAATTTTTTCACATGAAATTAACTACTTTTTTACTTTTCAGATCTTAAAAATATAGCTAAATGAACCATTTCTTCAATAATCTATGATTTCCTGTTTCATAGGAGTGCATTTATACATATTAGGGGCCAAATTGTTTTAGTCACAGGCTCAGCCAGATGTAAGGTGAAAGAAAAGCCTTTTTTATTCTACTAATATAAACTTAAAGAAGTCTAATTTCCTAAATGCTGATGGGATTCAACTATAGGTGCTTTGATTGACCTCACATGGTGCATGAACAAGGGAATATACCCAAAAATAAAAATCTAGTTTCCATTCTAATAAACTTAAAACTTGTCATGTTTTAGTCCATAATTATCCGAATTTAATTATTGATTTGTTTAGTTAAAGGGATGCCATCAACAGGGGCTCCAACAATACAACAAAACTAAAAAAACAGCCGCTGATTGTCTCACTTGTTTAGAAGACTCCAGTTGCTGAGCTTCTGCTGCGTTTTACAGAAAGTGCTGTAGTTGTGCATGTCAACCATCTTTGGGAAAGAATGCTTGATCATCTCCGCAATCATCACTGCACGGGAGACACAACAGGTCCACATGTGAACAAAAACATAAACAATCAGCTAGCATGAGGCTATAGGAGACAATCGACCTCCGTCACTGAAGTCCCTGATGATGTTCTTCTTGGGCCTGGAGAAAGGTATTTTATCCACCCAAGCAAGCAGATCCTGCTGTTCCTCCTCGCTGAGTGATCGATCCATCCCAAAGTAAAGGAAAAACAATTGTTTATGCGAGGGAAAAAACAATTAGCTCGTTAGCGTTCAGCGCTAACTCCTGTTGTTGAAGTTCGTTGCTAGGTAACCGCTTTCGAACCAAAACAAAACGGCTTTTTGAATCCAAAAAATCACGAAAGAATAAAGTTTGATTGATTTATTGTAAGACAGAATAATAACAAATGAAGGCATGATCCTTTCTCAACCACGACTGAAAACAGTTACAATCAGGATGTCAGGAACATCTTTAAATACTGTTTTAAACAAACAACCAAAACAATATATTTAGACACAACCACCAGGAGATGTGGAAGGAATGTCATAAAATGCAACAAAGAACAGTGATTCAAACAAAAACGGGAAAAAAAGCAGTTTAAAGCAATGCACAACGACCCCTTAACAGCATTCACTGGATAACCAAATGGCACCCAGTCTCAAGTCATTACAACATAAATAGACATTAAAGTGACCATTTGCAATATAACGCAACAATAAAAACGGATAAAAAAAGACCACAAATGGACTGGAAAGTACAAAAATAAAACCTACATGGAAATGACCAGTAAATTGTCAAACATTGTGTTAAATTAGACATCAAATTAAAACAACTCTTTGAAAATATTAAAAAGGAAGTGTAATCCAAATGAAACATAGAACGATGTAAACTTTCTGCTTGATGGAAAATCTGTTTGGAGTTTTTTCTTTTTTTTGTTGTAATTTTCACCCAATGTCTCATTCATATTATCATAATTTTAACAAAAAGTACCACAAACAGATTTGAGATATCTCTGAGAGTATTAACAGTGTTGAGAACACATCAAGTTTCCTCTGACTGTAGATCATGTACCAGAAATGCTGTTTACCACAAAAATGAGACCTGATTATTTACCTCCCTGTGCAAACATGTTTTCGATCTTATTACATCTGTCGTTCCCACCCGAGAAGGTTTGAAGATCAACACAGCAGTATTTAAATCTTTTTTGTTCTCAAAGTAACATATCCAAGTATGCACAATAACTTGTTACCCAATCTTGTGAAAACATACTAACATGTGCAACCATGATATTTAGAAAATCTAGTCATATCCAGGATACGTGTAAACAAAGACATTATTAGTGCAGTCACCTTATAGGAAAATTTCAGAGATAACTAAGTGAATAATTTCCCATCAACACAAAAATCAGTCAGGAGCGGCGCTATTTGTGATCCATTAAGCACTCAAGCCGAGTTTTGTCAAACATTGCTTCAGGTTGATCAGCTGAAGACTGGCACTAGCAGAACGCAGACATTAGGTCACCCACAGGAAGACTATAATGTTATTGGCTTGATTATGCAGACCTTCCTGTGGGTCTTTTTTCCCACGTGTAAAACAGACGAGCGTCTCCAAAGAGGATATTCCAGGTCTTTTAACGCCTCTCCCGGGGATTTTCAGTATTTACAACAGTGTGAATGATTCCCACTGTCATCTTGGTCTGCTGGGGGGCATCAGGGGAGCTTTCCCTCCAAGCTGGGGGAAAAAAAAAAAACATGAATAAACACAGCTCCCACATTTAGTTTAGACAAGCTGTCTTCAGTTTTCTTTACCCCCCTCCTGTTTTTTACACATAGATGCAGTGCTAGTTATTAAACCCAGAGATGTTCTTATGTTCAACAGTGAGCCGTTGCTTATTCATGACACTGCTATGCTGGGACAGAGCCAGGAGCCACGGATGTCTTTATAAACGTTACTTCCTTTTATGACATTAAGCAATGTCTGAATGCAAAAAAGCAGCTATGTCAGAGATTGGAAAGTCTTATTCACTCTGTCTGCTTTGCGAATACATACCAGCTGAATATGTGGTGGTGAAGAGTGGACTGGAGAGGGCTTCGGCTTCAGTGGAGGCATTGGAGGTTTCGGCTTCACGTTCTTTGCGACAGAATGTCAATAATTAAAACTTATTCAAGGAAATTAAGATGTTTGAATCCAAGCAATATGAAGTGCAACGTCGCTTACTGGTTTTGTTGCAAGTGGGGGTAGCGGTCTAGAGGGTGGGACGGGCTTGGTCTGTTAACAACAACAACAATGAAATCTCAAGAAATTGATACGATTTCGACATTTATTTATATTATGTTTCTGCATTGTATTACCTCAGAATAAATTGGCAGCTTTGAAACATTTGCCGGCTGCATAAACGTCCTAGCAACCTATAAAATAAACATTTATTTACCATTTGCAACAATAAAGGTGCACAAAATATATTGTGTACTATATCATTCTCATGGCATTATACTGATTATGGCTTCACATTTTCTTCATGGACAGTATTTCATTTATTTGAAACAGAAAAGCATTAATTATATTTGTAAATAGTTATGCCAAAATGTAAACATAAAGGGGCAGATAATGAGTGGAATGTAAGAAAATTAAATCTGAGTCTTTTTATAATTGGATTTTATTAGATTAATTTAATAATTATTTGTTTGTATATGTAGATGAATTCGGCCTTTTTTCTGGTTTAAGATTACCTTTATTAATAATTGTTGATATATAAACAAACTAGCTAAAACTAAAGGAGAATTTAACATGTTTTAGTAAAACAAAAATGATATTGTTTTATTGTTACTCTGCTCTTTACAAAGTCAGATAAATGAATAAATGAAGCAACAATTAAAGAATTAAACATTGTGGCCTGATTTAATTTCAATAAAAATTAACAACCCAAACATTCCTGTCTTGTAAGCAAGAACAAATGTGCAGTAGCAAGCTCAGCAGCCTGTTGACCAGCAGTGTGCAGTAGCAGTGGGGGGAAGGGAGTTGCCCTGTCCTACTCTATTGCTGATCTCAACCAATTAGCTTTAAACAGCAGGAATTGCACATAATTTGAGCCATTTTAAAACCGTAACTGTTTAAACCATGGGTGTATCTTGATATAGGAACCCAACTTTTTACTAAAAGACAAAGAGAGAAACTCAGGTTACCAGCTGAACCTTTGATAATTGAGATACCGCTGGTTCTTTCTTGGGAGGCTGAAAATTGAAAAAAACACAAGAAGCAAAGATCATCATTATTATTTTTTCCATTTGGTCTTTGCTTTAAATTCATATCCATAACCACTAATGAAAATATTCAGTTGAGATCTATCAAAAACAGAGCAAGTCAAAGACGGCGGGGCTGTGGCTTTGGGCTCACCGCTGGAGCTGCTCTGCATGGCTTCAGAGTCCCAGTCTTGGGTATGGCAGCACTTGAGAACAGATGTCTACAGGGCTGAGAAACAGACGACTCCAAAAATGTAGGCTGGCTGATGTGAGTAGACGCAAGGGGAGAGCTGGCTCTCCTGGTGCTCGACTGAAACACTGGGTTTGATTGTCCGGCGTTAACGGGAAGAAATCTAAGAAGAAGCCAAATTAAAGACATGATTATTAATTGATGTTAAAAGTAAAAAGAAAAAAACAATCCAAATTAAATAAATAAACTGTTGCTTGCCTTTTTGTCGGTGTCCTTTGTCTGATGAAGCACATCAGACTCCCAATAAGCATGGCCAGCAGGAGAAGTAAGCCAACCACCACTGAAACAATGACAACAGCCAGGTCTGACGCTACACACACACGCACACACACACAAATACACAGCAGGTTATGACAGCGTACAAGCAACAATGTACATCATCTATCCTGGAGACGAAATTCAAATGTCATTTGTCCGGACTAATGGGGGAAAATAAATTCAATCCACATTTGTTGTTTTTTTAGCTCATGATAACAAACAGGCTGTTTTTAGACTATTAAGTCACGTAAGAATCGCAGTCATGCGCACAAATAAGAGTCCCAAAAAGGTCAAACATTCACAGGATAGGAAAACATAACGAGTACAATACCTTCAGTCAGCTCTGACTGCGGTACAGCGCAGAAAGGGGGAGCCCAGCCTGGATTGCAGTGACATTTACTCTCATGGTTGCATACCTATCAGAGATCCAACAGTTAGCTGTGTGACTGAGCTCAGAGTAAATAAGACGAAGATACAACACCTTTGGTCATTTACTTGTTGGCTTGGATAGATAGCTTCAGTACAGTTTGTGGATGTGAGTGTTCCCTATGTGCATATGTACTCATTTATCAAAATATATCTGCAATAGCGTAATTGAATTTTCTCTGTGTCGGAGCCGGATGTGCCAAATGAAGGAGGGAACATTTCATTGCAGTTTCCGTCAGAGTTTTCTACCCAACATCTCCTTGTAAGACTATTTATAGACAGACATTAAGTGGTCTGTCAGACAGTATCCTGGGAATGCCAGCTAGATTACTGTAGCACAGCCAAAACCTGATGAGGTAAACACAAATTGAATATGTGGGGAAAATAGAAACCTTCAAAAACCCTGCATAGCACGGTATTATTATTGACCCTGTTGACAAAGTCTTATGAGAAATGGCCTTCAGATTAAAGTTTCAGCGTTCTTGATTGGCAAATCTGAATTTATTCAATTAAATCGTCAGGCTTTACTCTCACTATGATCGTCATTTGTGGCCACTGTGCTGTTCATCGATGTCTGAGTTCAGCCTTAACACAGTTACAAATAAAAGCCTTGGAAAATTATAGATTATGTAGTTGTATATAAAATATGGCTCACCCCATGGCTGTTACATTTTGATGAGCAGTCATTCGGTCCATATGCTTTAATATTTTTCATATCCTCACATTTTTGTTTATAGCATACCTGATAGAGACAATACAAGACATTTGGCTTCACAGGGTTGTAACAATATGGCTTTTTGTTATTTATTCTGAAAAGTTATCTCACCATATTGTTGCCACACTTGGTCCCAGTAGGCACCATGCCCATATCCGATGGGTAGTTGTCCTCTGGGTTCATGGTTGCCTCATTGCAAGGTATTACGTTTCCCACAATGTAAAGGGACTTCTTGGATGTAACGGGAAACTCCCATCCTCCAGAGCAGAAAAGTTTTCCACAGAATTGATCCCTGAAACCACAAAGCAACCACGTTAAATGTCTCATAAAAGATCACATAAAACATTAGCTTTGATGTGGCTTAAGAGTTACATACCGACTGGAACATCTCTGATTAAACAGTGTCCTCCTGCAGGTCCCATACTGAGAGAAACAAGAGTCTACGGCCACTTGAGCATCTAAAACGATTTTTAAAAAAGAGTGACACGTAATGTAAGTGTTGAAATATGGGACTAAAAGCGCACGTAAAGGGAATCAATCTTTAGACGTTTTTCACCTGGTCCCCAAAGTCTCTTGCAGTGATCTTGCCGTGACGGACACCGCCCATTGTAGCAGTATCCTCTCCCACTGTTGCATGATCGGCCGTTTTGTGTGAACGCATCCGTTGGACAGGCCACAGAAAGGCCTGTGCAGTATTCTGCCAGGTCACAGTCTCCGGCTTTCGGCCGGCAGATGCTGCCTGTTGGTTTTAGCTTTAGCGCAGACAGAAACGCAGATGGTGATGTACTGACTAGTCAAACACATCCTCTCATAAAAAAGCTGCCAGACAGAATAGTCATTCTGTGTCCACTTATACGGTTACATAATTAGCATCAGTCTGACTCCTCATCTAGCGAGTAGTAGGCTCAGTGAGTAGGACTTACTTGGCATTTGTGGCAGCACTGTCCTTCTGCACACTGAGCTCCTGCATTTAGCTTGCAGGTCGTTGCATTGCAGCAGGGATTCCTGCATTCCTGTCAAAAGGAAAATTACTAATAATTTTCCTGTATGTGCTTTTATTGAATGTGCAAACATCTTCACATACTTCAACAGTGCCACAGTCACACTCCTCCCCAGGCTCCAAGAAGGAATTTCCACATACTGGCCCTGCATGGATGCGATCAGTGGAGGGAGTATCTAGCAGACATGCAGGATCGACCTCCTCCAGGAACCTGCTGAGCTGCTGCTGACTGCAGCTGCTGAACTGCTTAGGATACACCAGGCTAAGGAAATGCAAACAATTAGATTATATATATATATATATACATATATATATATATATATATATATATATATATATATATATATATATATATATATATATATATATATATATATATATATATATATATATATATATATATATATATATATATATATATATATATATATATATATATATATATATATATATATATATATATATATATATATATATATATATAT
>JAVLVB010001089.1:2302910-2352292 GCA_032876305.1 Orestias chungarensis
ATTTATTTTTTGCACTGCAGGCTTGTTTGGATGCAGATTCCTGTTAGCTTACCCAACACTTTCAGCCATGATGCAGCCTTTCTTTGAATACAAGGAGCCACAGACACAGTGCTCGGTATCATGGGACAAACCCAGATTGTGACCCATTTCGTGTGCTACGGTGGAGGCTACTCCTATTGAATTGATGTTATGATCCTGTAAAGCCATAAACGAGATAAACTGATATAAAATCATTAAATTTTCACTTTATTGTTTTTTTCCGCATATTTTTTTTTATCACCTCATTGACTGCTCCCGAGTTAAAGGTGCACATTGCATTAGTGTTAGCTAGTCCGACAGTGGAGCCCTCAAAGTCCACACCTCTAACAAAGAACAGAGGAAATGTTTAGAAATCCCCCCGTTGACATCAACAGTTTTCAAAGGAGAATTAAAAAAATCACAGCATCTTACGTGATGAACTGTGCGTTGTCATGTTTGGTCCTCGGCAGCAGGTGTCTGTGACGCCACTCGAGGAATCTACGAAGAGTAACCTCAGGGTTGGTGCTGACCTCGATCTCATCTTTGTACAACCAGATATGCAGACCGACCAACATCACCCGGACACCCACGGGACGATACAACTGCAACAACAGAGCAGAATCTACGGTGATTCGCAGACAGCGGCACGAGCTTTACTAAATCTGAACGTGTGTAAAAACACTTAACGCCACAAGTTACAGAAGTAACAGAAGAAGCAACGCTGAGGGGATATGTGTAAATTTTTCACCTTAGGCGTGAAGACTCACAGTTAATGGTAGTGAGAGAACTTTTACTTCTAGTTACATTTTAATTATTAAATAATAAAATATGAAGACAATTTCTTATCAAGCTAAAATAAGAGTTTTATAAAAATAAAAAAAACCAACAACAAAACAATAATAGTTATCTTTTTATATAAAGCTTCAGAGAAACAAACATACCCTGTCCACATGGTTTGCCACTTCAAGCACTCTGGCCTCTACTGCCTTCATGCTGCCAAACTTGTGGTACTGTAAGAGGAATTGAAACTCATTGTGCAACTAACTGCATCTTCTCCCACATTGTCACTACAAAAAATCTGTAACATTGAGTCAGAAGAGAGAAAAGAAGCATTCAAACCTCTGTGTTGTCCACCACCATTGCCAGCTCCACAGTTCTGGGTTTGCTTCTATGGTCTTTGATCTGAGCTCTGCTTTTCTAAGTGAAGCAAATAATACAAAGTCAAAAACAAGAAAAATTGTACAACAGTTTGCGTTTAAATTATTATTTCCCATATTAATTTACCTCCTAAAGATTTAAAGTTGTTTTTTTTAAACAACAGAACCTTGTTGAAAATACAAGTTTATACATATTTTGTGTGTGTGTGTCATTTAAGGAAATAAACTGTTTAGCTTTCTGGGAAACTTGTCATAGTCCCGTTTTTTTTTGTATTTTAGTCATTTTCTCAGATTTCAGTAAATTGCATATTTGATTTTTTTTTTTTTTTTTTGTCAGATGCACCAAGTCAAAACTGCACCATAAATTATTAGGCATGTAATTCCACATAATCTGTGAATGTGTTCAAGCAGCGTCCTCACCAGACTGCCAAGCTGGAAGAGTCCAGACGGACGAGCTCCGTGGTCGTAGTAAGTGGTTTTGTTTCCATGGGAACACAAGCTCCTCTTCCTCCTCAGGTGTTTGTAGTTGTACACAGCGTGCAGATCGTCGTCACTGTGCGCTCCATCCTGCTGTCCCGTCTTCACACCAGGCAGGGGCTCAATGAGGTACGTTTGGTCTTGGAGAGTAATGAATCCTCTGTGGATGAAAGCAGGAGTTTGGGAGGAAATCTGATGGATTAGGACTGAAATAATCCCAGGTGATAGCCAAGGCCACGGTTGCACAATTCTCACCAACAAGCATAAAAAGTTGGTCACATTATTGCAGCAACTAATTGGGAGAAAACGTTGGCTGTTTTGAAACAAATAAAAGAATCCCACTCATCACTTTTATTTTCACCTTTTTTCGAGCTTGTTACACAAAGTAAAAATAAAAAAATGTAAAAAGTCTCATATCTTTACCAAACCTTTAACTGTTAATATTTTGTTAGTCCCCAATTACCCAATTATTTTCATACCAACAACTTCATAAGAAAAAAGTAAAATGACAAACATTACATAATTATAGTATAAATGCATCTCAAAATAAAGATGGAGAAATGTAAAATTACGACATTTTAAGCTTCCATTCTTCATCCTGGACATAATGTGACACATGAGCTCACTGAAAACCGCCACATTCAATTTTGCCTTTCATGACCAGCCATCTTTTGGAGGCCTTTCTAAGATATAAGAACATTTTTACTTACTTTAGTCCTGAGCACAACCCAATGCTGGCAGAGGAGTCTTCCACTCCCACAACATGTCCATGGTAATAGCAGTGAACCTGGAATTGATTTATAATTATTTCTCTTAAGAATTAACCATCAACTACAACTCAGTTACAAAATATGATTTCATTTCACACGGATGAGTGACTGGGGTAAGACAGGAAATGTCCAAATATGTCAATTCCTTCTCCACAAAAAATATCTTCTTTCCTAATAATGAAGAACTTTAATTTTGAGAAACCCAATTATTATGTAATGCAATGATTTCTTAATATTATAATATTAACGTTGTTGATACAGGATGTATGGAATATATGGATCGGTTTAACCTGAGGCTTCAAGATCGATCTGTTCAAAAGAAGGTCTGAATTTGATAAAAAGGCTTCCTCTTATACTTAGAAGAGTCAAGCTGTGACAGAATTCATTGCCAGACCAAATTTTGTGTGTGTGTGTGTTTGTGTTTAAAGGGTTGCATAATTCTCTGCTGCTTATTAAATCAAGCCAAGATATGTAGTTTTTCCTACATTTCAAGTCTTGTAAATCAAATGGGAACAGCAAGAATAAACATAACATACCTTGTGATCTGAGGCACTTGAAACTTGGGTGCCCTCTTCATAATTGTAGATCACTGTAAAGTTTTTCCCAACAAGACCTCTGAAAAGGTGATATTTTACAAATGATGATTACTAATAGGTTTAAGGCAGGGTACAAAAATCAAAAATGGGGTTGAAAGTTTTCTCACTTGTTGTTCACCAGGTGCAAAGTGTAGTTTTTCCCAGCAATGCTTACAGAGTACTTAACTATATTTGGGTATTTCTTCGTAAAAACACACAGAGAGAAGACACAGCCTATTCATGCAACATAACAATTGATTTAAGTTGACTTGAAAGGAAAAAGGAAAAGTTTATTACCTTGTGTGCAGGAGCAGCACCGTTTGAAAGAGGAAACTCCTGCAGCCTCTGAGGCGTCGCTGTTTGGTACTTTATAACATGCGGCAAAATCTGTGCATTACCGACAGTTATACCTGTAATAATCAGAGAAGGGGTTTGTTTTAACCTTCAGAGTGGAAAGAAAGAGAGAGAAAGAAAGAAAGAAAGAAAGAGAAAGAAATAAACAAACAAAAATCCTATACTTACAAAGTGAGGAAAAGAAAGTCCATGTAAAAAAGCCAGGATGTGTCATGTTGCTCAGTTTGGACAGACTCTGTCAGTCAGCTTCCAGGCTCTGGGGAAACATCCTCTGTTCTCCGCCCATTTTACATGTAATATCCTGGAAATTACCATTC
The DNA here is from genome assembly GCA_032876305.1 of Orestias chungarensis. Lineage (NCBI taxonomy): Eukaryota > Metazoa > Chordata > Actinopteri > Cyprinodontiformes > Cyprinodontidae > Orestias > Orestias chungarensis. Next base: position 2,306,579 of record JAVLVB010001089.1, read on the forward strand.
TGACAACTGACCTCCCAGTTCAGCAACAATAGAAAAGAAAAATACTGTTCCATTGTTTAATTTCTTAATTACCTCTTATTGCTGTGATCAGGAAAAAAAGGTAACTACATCTAAATACATGTTCTATTTGAATGACAAAAAAACACACAAAAAAAAACAGTCACATGTTCAAACAAAACATTCACACGATCGTGAAAGAGAATCCCTCATTTAATGCTTCAGATTTATTTCGTGTTTGAAACATGAAAGTTTCTTAATAATAATCCTTAAATTGTTAACCGCGGTCACGTTGCTGGAGGGAGATGCTCGCAGCAAAATCCCCTATCAAGTTGTCGCCTCCTAGTGGTGAAAAGTCAAATAATATAATTAAAGACACAAGCTGGAAGAAGTAAAAACTATAGATAGATAAACAAATACTTGGTCAATAATAACAAATGCTATCGTTATTTTTGTTATTGCTGTTTGTTTCTACCACTACCATTGCATATACATACCATTTAAACATAGATAACCAACTTTCCTCTCTCTCAGGTTTGTTTGGACAGTTACACTGATGTTAGGTTTCATAGTCAGAAGGGTCTAATAATAAAGTGCAGTTTAGTGTACTTGTTGTTGGTCTGAACACATTATGAGTGGAAACTGTGTGATGGTGGGTTAAGATAAATGTGTAATAACATGTGATTTCATCCCCTTATATATTCTTATATTGTTACCTAGATTTCTTGCCTAAATACAACCAGGGGGAAGAATTAAACAAATGTTTCTGACTAAACAATAAATTATTTGTTCATCAAACCAAATATTTCAGAGTTAATAAAAAACAGAAGAAAAGTAAAATCTTCCTGGTTTTTTTTTTGCGTTAAATGACAAATTTAGACAAACCGCAAAAACCACATGCTTTACCACACGGTTTACCACGTTTTCTTCTATTGTTGTGTTAGAAAAAGACGGTAAACTTTCTAAATGGCACCAGACAAAAGCTGCCTGTCCTAAATATTTAAATCGCATTTCGATCACATTCATGTGACCGAATGAAAAGCTGTCTTGTGTCCAGTTTGGACGTTATTGTGATCAGCCAGCAGGTGGCGTTAAAACATTTTTACTCGGAGCTTTCTCAGCGCTCGAATGACGTCATCCTCCCGCGCCAAAAACACACAAACCGCAATGGATAAAGCAGTTCAACGATGCAGTTATGAAAACTTGTCTAAATGATGTTTTAGCCAGAACTGGTCCAACGTTTTGGGATGGAGGGTGTTTATGCTCATAATGGCGACGACGAAAAAGAAGGAGGAGGTTGTAGGGATGCGACGGAGCAGCAGGAGGAGAGACGGAGGCAGACCGAGGGAAACCCGTTCAGCTTCAGCCCACAGCTCCTCCGTCTCCATGGAGACCATCAGCTGTTCGAGGTAGCGGCAGGTCCTCCACCTGGCCACGTGCTTTTTAAACGTTTGTTTACCCGCTGTAACGCAACGCTTTGTTGGCAGGATGGAGATGTTCTCAGACACATGTACCTGCAAGACCTATTGATCACAGAGGAGCAGCCGGCAGCCAGGTGGGTCAAACACCAACCTCTGGGACAGCTGTGGCCAAAAGGTCCTGGGTCTGGTGGAGATATTTTGTATGCCACTTGTCCTGGTGGAGGTTTGTGTAAATCTAGATCGTAGTGAACAGTGATCTGATGAAATCAGTGTGACTGGTTTGTCATTTTAACACTACAGCAGGGCGGTGCCTGTAACGCTTGAATTTTCTCCAAGGAAAAAACAGGAAAAGCTCATCACAGGCAAATATCTGAGCTTGTAAGAATCAACAAGAATTTAAATCTTCAGAGCGCCCAATAAAGTCAAATAGAAGTGTCCCCTGATAGGGTACACCTCATCACCTCCTTCGTTTAGGTGTAAGCAACCCTTTTTCAAAGCTTCCAAGACCAACTGATGTCTTGCAGGATTTTACAGGATCAGACTGAGATGTTCTTTTTATCTTGTGTAGCATCTCTCAGACTGAAAGATCTGAAAGAAAAGGCCGGTACTTAGATGAAAAGGGGCCCGCTATTGTGAATCACGCATTATACTTCCTCTGAAGTATCCTGAGATCATTCATGTGGGTCCGAATAATCAAGAATGGGATCCAAATCCCAGTCAAGAGCACTAAGAGCAAATTACCAAGATGAACTACCATGTTACAGAACTATGGTAAGGAAAATTGTCAGCAGCTCAGGAACTCAAACACTGGAATGTCCTACATGTTTCTCTCATGTCATTTTGAATTCAATTCAGTTCAGTTTATGTATATTTACAGCCATAGTTTGCAGGTCACTTTACAGGATAGTAATTCAATTCCAATTGTACATTCATACAGGTTAAACAAATTAGTCATATCTAAAGAAACCCTGCAGATTGCATCGAGTTACTGACTCGCAGCATTTACTCGTACTGGATCAGATAGTTTGCGTTTTGTCATCGACTTTACAGCAATCCCTCATACTGAGCATGCATGAGGCGACTGCAAAGAGGAAAAACTGAAACCTCCAGCAGAATCTGGCTCAGTATGAACAACCGTCTGCCGTGACCAACTGGGGTTTTGAAGAGACGGAAGAAGTGGATATAGAGGACACTGAAAAAAGCTAATAACAGGATATGGGGAACATTGAGTTCTTGGCAGCAACACCCGCCGATGTCCCCCTCCAGGAAAGTGTCTTGGCCAACAGAACGCCAGATCAGCGTTAGCTTCTACGGAGGAAAAAATATGGACAAAGCAGAAATCTCACAGTTGAATTATCTGCAAATAAAGTAGATTGGGTTATAGAAGAAGGAAGTAGCAGAATGAGAAGATGTCAGCTTGTCTTCCAGCAGCCTAAACCTACAGCAGATGAACTATAGAAATTGCTTTGAAAGGGTTTTATCAAAGGCATTTGAAACTGACTAAATGTTTGTTTTATTGAATTTTTTGAACTGTGGAGCTGCGCTCAGTGAAATTATCAGGTGTGATATATGCCTGTTTTCTTCTTTCTTCTCTTTCTCATCTGTACTTTCTGCCCTACGTATGAGACTTTGAGCATTTTTGGGAATCTTATCTAAATGTATTATGCTGCCATGTGACACATTTCTACTGGCTAAATATTGCATTAACATGAAAAATCCTATTTTAGAACACCAAACAAACCTCCAAACAGTCCTTTGCGAAGCGAATATTATGTCCTCTGATATTTTGATGCTGACATATTATTTAGTATATATACTACAAAAAAGCTAAAAAGTATGTGAAAAGCAGCATTTCTGACAGTCTCTAAATCATTGATTGAAGAACAAAAAACAAAGCTAAACTAGTTTTGTTCAAAAAACAAGAGCGGTTAAATAAACCAACAAATTACCAAAAGTGAACATCTAGAAAACCCTGAAAAATACATTCAAATGAAAGGTGAATTACATTTGCTTATATATGTTGTGCACGTTTAATGGCTCAAACTCCTCTTCCTCCTCATTTCCTCTGCAGCGTGTCAGAGTTTGCTTGTCACATCTCCGGCTGCAGAGCCGTCTTCAGCATGCTGGGCGAGTACGAGCACCACTACAACTCCCTGCACCGACACATGTGCTGCTCCTGCCGCCGCTCCCTGCCAAGCGCCCGGCTCCTTGACATTCACATCCAGGAGTGGCATGACTCGCTCTTCGCCATACTGGCCCCAAATCAAGACATGGTGAGGCAGGCACTTAGTCTTTAACGCACAAATAAACAAGATGAAGTAATATTGACCTGGTAAGCTTGGTGCCTTTCAGTATCTCTGCCTTGTGGAAGGCTGTGGTCAGAAATTTAGGACAAGTCAGCAAAGGAAGGACCACCTGATAAGACTTCACAAGTATCCACCGGATTTTAGATTTGACAAACCAAAAAAGGACAAAAGGTAGTTGCACACAAACTAGAATTTGTCCACTTGATGGCCCTAAAACGTTCCCATTTCCAATCATGAAGAATTCCTTTTTTTTATAGTCTAACCTTTAATTAGTGTAACTTTTTCATGTTTTAGGTCATTTATGATTACCATCATTTGTAGTTGAGTTTTTATTGTCTTTTTGAATTCATTAAGGTTATATATTTCCTTAGTTTAATATAAAATTACCTTTTAAACATTATTTCCTGGGTTAAACATTTTCGGTATCTTTCTACCAGCTTCTTCTAACAGTTTTTTAGGATTTAAAACCTGTGTAATCGACTCAGGACCTCTACAATCCTTGTTTTCCAAGACTTTTAAATGCTCTGTGGGACTATGGAGCCAACTAAAAATACAACGTAAAACAAAAATTATGTTTGGAAAAATATAACTGCTACAGAAAATAATTATTGACTTTGAAATCAGTGGGTTGAAATAAACCGTATTGAAAGTGAAGCAAAAATTGACTCTTAATGATTCATTAAAACTCTAAATATAGAAATGAAAAGAAACATTCCCAACTACAATCATATGTGCTGATATTCACAAATATAGCACTCCCTCTCGTGTGATATTGCTTTTATAAAACAGTTCTACAAACACATTTTAATAGTTAGCAATATTCCACCACAAAAGATTTGTGTTTTTGATGATCTGTTGGCTCCGCCAACACAAATAGTTCCTCGACAACGCTGTTGCCATGCAACAAACTGTAACATTTTCTGCACACAAGCTGCTTTGTATCATTTAAAATTAACTGTTAGAATTCTGGTGTAGCGGATTGTTACACCTGTGAACAGTCCCAGTGCTGTTTTCAGTGAATATCAGCGCTCATGGAAAGTCTCTCGTCCAATCAGATTACTCGGTCGGGACTAACTGTTGTATAATATTATATAATGTATGAAAGACAGTAGCTCGGTCAACACTGTGGTCTATAAAGTATGGAAAAATCATGTTACTCTGAATCCCTAACAATGCATTTTAAATGGGAAAAATAGAGTGAAAAATTAGGCTGTAAGTTATTTGTTTACTTTTTCATATTTAACGAGTTTCAATTGGTTTCTAATTTTTTAAATTATATTTATACTTTTTAATGACAATTTTTCTTGGGAGTTTAATTTAAAGATGTTTTTTAGCCCCTGAGTATTAAACGGTTACATTTAATATGGAAATGTTTTCTAGGAGTATTAAGCATAGCTACTCCCACTTGGATACAATTTCTAGCTCTTCTACCCACCTGTAGTTATTTCTACACAAGCCTATTTGCTCTACTAATATTTTCTATCTATAGAACCTGTTATTTAAAGGTCAAGTGAAGATACAGTAAGCAGTATAGATTGTCAGCGGAAGTACTTTGTAAAATTACCTACTAGAAATGTGGAAATTGTCCCCCAAATTTTGAGTTTAAAAAAAATATATATATTAATTGTTTTCATATTCTTTTAAGACACTAGAATTTGCAAATAACCTTTTATTTTGTTTCCTTCTGATAAGATAATTTTCTAAGAATATCGCAGACATAATGATCAAATAGTTCCCCAAAACCTAAGTAGCATTTCACTATTAGATGTTAGGGGTTTCCTAATCCCATATAGATTATATCAGCCTACATCTAAAATCTCCAAAATCAGCATTCCAGCACAAGCATTCCGTTCCAGCGTTTGAGACGCGCCGTAATTGCAAAACCTTATTTATTTTATTTAATAATAGAACCTTAATTTTCAAGTTTAATAATAATCGAACCCTCAGACTAAAAATAAATGGATACATTTTTCTTTTAACTACTTACTCTCCCCAGAACCTATAGCTTCAGGCATTTGAAAAGCAATAAAAATATCTATTTCTTCTGGTATTTGGCAAATAGAAATCTTTTTAAAAACCCTAAGTGAGCTAAAACGGGAAATGTTTAGTCTAATATAATATAACTGAGAATAAAAACATTTTTGTATCCTTTCTGTTATGTAATTTCACTCAGCACTCTTGAGTTAGAATACGATCCACAAGGCTTTTCTTTCAGTTTTTGTTTTTTTAGTATCGTTTTTATTATTTTTACAATTTTGTTATTTTCTTTTAATAGAACCAAGGAAACAAGAAGGCTGGAGGCTGCGGACGATGTTTGTAAGTCGGAGGGAGTGTGGGAGGTTATGTGCAGCGCTGCGTCCAACCAGCCTGAGCCGGAGGAGTCCATGGAGACGCACACAAGCTGTGAGGAAGCTCTGACTCAGGACGTTTTTGCTTCAGCTCCCATCTCAGAAACAAACACAGAAGCACCGCAACCAAAATACTCCTACAGGTTGGTCTTTTTTAAAGCCCTGAAGGGTAATAAACTGGTTCTAATTTTGCTTGTTAAAGAGAAACTTTTGTTCCCAAAAGATAAGTATTATATTACTGTAGTCAAGTCAGATTAGAGTGAATTTTCTAAACATTTTCTGCGGTTTGCCTAATAAACAAACTAGAATTTAAACAATTTATTTTGTGTTTTTCACAGGGTGCCTAAAACTGTGTGCTTTGGTCACGGCTCAGTCCGAGGATTTAGAGGTCAAAGAGGCAGAAGGAAATGAGACACAACAACTGAGATCTCTGCTTTTTGTCTTTGAGGGTTCAAATGTGTCACGTTTTAGATAAATTAAAGTTTTCTTTCACACAGTCAGATGTTATTGACAAATGTCCTGCTGTTTAACATTGTTCAGCTCAGGACACAGGAGCTTTAATAAAGATATATTTTTATTTTATTTTACAGAAATAGTAACAAATTATTATTATTTTATAATAGACTTTAATACAAATTGAGTTTTCAGTCGTAAAATATAAAATACACTGTACATTAATTACTGCAGTGAGTTTGGAAAATAAAACAACCCAAAATATTTTTGATTAACTTTCATAACAAATTAAAATGGGACCTCTTAAGTCAGGTGTTTTTTGGGTAAAGACGTTTTTGGAAAACTTTTTATATTATTATTTTCGTAAAACAGACGGGGAGTTACAGGTTACATTTTTACCTGAAAAAAATGCGTGATGGCAATTCATATATTAAAGAACATTTTACAGTAAAAAACCTTATTTCAAAAAACAGACTTAGTTTAAAATCAATCAAATTCACTGTAGATATGATACAAATGAAAATATCCTGATCAGTTTTTCATCTTATTTCATTGTTTTGTTCCAAAATATCATTAAATCAAGGTAAAATCTACCCCTCCAAAAACAGTCACGCCTTCATTCCTCTGGTGACATCAAATAAGGTGAAGCACATCTCAACAAAATACCTTTAAGCATGCCCGTTTTTCTTTTCGTGTTTATATTTAGTTGCTTTATTTAACTTTTTATTTCAGCTCTGTAATAGCAAATTGTTTCAGGTGTGTTCAAATGGAATATCAATTGTTCAAAGAACATCCAAAGTAAGAAAGTAGTCTTATTGTTTGGCATTCAGAAGGAAAAAAGTGCCAGCTGGGGTGCAAACGCACACTTTTTGACCTATAAGTGCATCTTTCAATGCTTCTGTATCTATTTCAAAATTTGCCAAAAGTTACTGTTATAATGTTTTCCAAAATATATGTGGAAACAATGTCAAATTATAAATATTTTTAAACTAGCATTTTTGTAAAAAAAATCAACAAAAAAACAAACATTTATTGCTTAAATTGAAGGTGATTTTAAGTATATCATCTTTTAAAAAAAAATGGCTACATAATTTGTTTAGTCAGAATCTTGTGGTTTAGTGGAAATTATTTTTAACCCTGTATACATAAGGATTTTAGAACATTTTGGCTTTTTAAAATGTCTAACCTCGATACAGAATAGAGGTTTTCCTGTGAGATACCGGAGATGTTTTGGTGGGGTCATCACTTATAATTGAATCACATTTCCACAGTTTAATATGATCACCCTGGATTTGTAATCATGGTTTTAACCATACGGGGCTATTTACTTTTAAGGAATACATACTGTTTTTGGAGCCGTTACATATGTTTTAATAGACAAATAAACTAAGGAACTAGTTAGGGGTACCGGTTGGAACATTGTTTACATATTTTCATGTGATTTCTTAGCCATAACAGGAATATTTATTTAAAATATCAAAGATCTTGAAAACAGGAGTAATGATTTTTTTTTATTTATTGTTCCTAGGATAAGTCAGAATTCTTTAAAAATGATCCCAGTTTGGAACAAGCTTGCATTTAATAATAAAACAAAAAGAATCTAATAGAAAAAAAATAATTTTGTGAAGCCAACCTTTTTTTCATTTTGCGTAAAATCTGCATAAAACCCCCGAAATAAGTTTACTGGCCTTGAAAAAAACAAATATCCGTAAACGAATGACATCTAAACTGACCTCTTTAAAGCCTTCTTCATTGATTAAACTATTTTAAAACAACAAGCCAGATTCATCTTGTAAGAAAAAGACTCCTAAAGACAAAAAAACTTTTAAGAGGCAAACCAGAATGGATTTTTTTTTTTTGTTATTCACTTTCTAGAAACACATCTGCTCTCCCAGTGAATTGACCTGCAGGGAGTCAGGACAGGTAGAACATCCCGTAAGGCCTGCGCAGTATCCCGGGGATGGACCAGGCGGGCCGTGTTCCGAACAGAGGCGCTGCGCCCAGCGGGAACTGCAGGGCCAAACCCGGCAGCAGCGGCTTGGCGGCCAGCTTCATCTTCTCCAGCTCAGCCTCCTGTAGTCTCTTGGCCTTCGCGCGGCGGTTCTGGAACCAGATTTTGACCTGGGTCTCTGTGAGGTTCAATGAGCTGGAGAACTCCGCTCTCTCCGCGATGGAGAGGTACTGTTTCTGACGGAACCTCCTCTCCAGAGAGAGCAGCTGCGAGGTGGTGAAGGGAGTCCTGGGCTTCCTGTTGTTCTTGTGTTTGCGCAGGTTGCACGCAGCCGGGCCGGGGGTCCCTGAGAGCAGAAAGGTCAAGCGAAAAATTAAAGGCTATATTTTTTATGCCTTTCTCTGTATATCAATTTACCAACTATTTATTAATTAAACTTAGATTTTCTTTACAATATAAGGTGAGACAACTCTTCTTCATTTGATCTTAATTAATTGAGGCTATTAGTATTGCTCAGGTGTACAGAGATGCAAGGAGACTTCCGGCCCCAATAAATGGATCAAATATTTTATCAACTTCTTATAGTTCCATTAACTGGAAAACTTTTAAATAATAATGATTAAAAAAACATTGTTGAAGAGGTATTCTATGCAGCAAAGCAAGCCTTTCTAAATATTTCCAGGGACCAATTGAAATAATTACAGTTGAATCCTTTCTAAATTTGATCCTTTTTAATTTACTGATAAACTCGATAAGAATGAGGTGTATTTTCTTATTTTTTATTTTTTGCATTAAACCCAATAACAATAACTAGATTCGTGAAACTCACTAATATGTGCGGGGTGTGGATCCTGGAGCCACGTCCCCTCCAGACTGGACCCACACTCCCTCCTCGGGGACGCGTCGCCGCTCTCCTCTGCTCGGACGCAGCGTGAGTCAGGCTCGGTCGAGTGGAAGCTGCTGCACGGACAGCTCCTGTCCGATATCAGGGATTCCACGCTGAAAGGCTCCAAAGCTTTAGTTTTAAATTTCCTCGCAGCTGTCACGGCCAGTCCCTCCGTTGCAGCCGCTCTATCTTGACGCGACGCCTTCGAGGCTGCTGATCCTTGCGCAGGATTCATTTCGCACGATCGCGGTGCCATGCAACCACTTTTCTTTCCCCTCCTTTCTTTTTTTATGTTTCTGTTTCTGTTCGCTTGAGTTCACTTGCTGAATATCAGTGTCATTGTTGAGGTTCCCTCCGATACTGCGAATACGCCAACAAACCCTGGGTTTTTACGCACAGCCTTGTGTTTTCTTTACTAAAGACTCACAAGTTTCTCTCTCATCTCACCTCGAACCAATCATACTTTAAAACTTTTCCACGTGACTCTGGTGATGCGGCGTCTGATTGGACAGACCCAGTGTTGACAAATGTACAACCTGTAACCAATGGTCGATCATTAATTCCTAAAAGTGTAAATGTAAACTTTACATGATTTACTAGATTCATAAAAGTTCAGCCATGTAATATAATATACGACTCCAGGTTATGTTTAGCTTCTCAGTTCATTTATATACTGTCAGTTTAAAACACAAACGAGTTTAAAAAGTTATCAATCTAAGCAATCCCACCAGGTTGCATTGAGTTGTTGACTTGCAGCATTCACTCTTCCTGGATTAGCATGCAGAAACGATAGCTTTCAATGTGTTGTTGACTTTACAGCAATCTCTCATGCTGAGCATGCATGTGGCGACAGTGGAGAGGAAAAACTCTCATTTAACAGGAAGGAACCTCCAGCAGAACGTTAACATTGAAAATAAAGATTCAAAGACAAAAAAAAAAATCAACGTATTTGATTGTAAGTTCAACAGAAAGAACAAACTTCCAAGCAGTTTAATATGGGCGGTGAATCAGAATGATCATGGAAACCACAAACTGGATTGGTGACAAGAAGTAGTCCTTCATCAATTATTACAAATAGATTATTCAGATGAGTTTAAACCACTTGTTTAAGCGGTTAAAGTCCTAGTTGTAAAGCTTAAACTGTTGACGCTGTTTGCTGAAAGCTGCTATAGAAGACAGTAGAGTAGGATCCCGGTTAATTAAAGCAGTGATTCAAGCTGTGATTTACCACTCTATGTATTTCTAAGAGTGATTGTCACTGTAAATTTTATATTGTTCTCTCTAATTTAATTGTCTATGCCCATATATTTCAGACTGCTGTGTCCATTGTCTGCAGCCTCTTTGAGAGTCTCCAAAGGGTTTTATTGAAAAGGCTCGTCCAAATTAGTTTTGTTCCGCAGTCCTCGCATCAAGTCCAATAACTCCCACTGAAACCGAATATGCGAGCCCCGCACTCCCCCCTCTGCTGCTGGATGAGGCTGAACCAACACACTGACTTTCTGTCTGTCTCTGTCTATAGGACAATTGGTTAAATGGAGTTAACCGTTTCCCTCCCTGAGGTATGTTCCTGCTTTGATCCTGCTGTGCCTGGCGCCTGTCTGCTCTGTCTCCCCCCTCTCGCTACTTGTGTGACAGTGATAGATTGCCGGGTAACCATACAAGCTTTGAATGACTTTAATTTAGAGCAACGCTGCAATTGCATCTACTTAATGCCAGTATTACCACTCTCAGATGAAAGAAGGTGCATGGCTGCCTGTAATCATTTATTTCCTTTATATTGTTAAAAAATATATAAATGGGTATTTCTTTGTAGACAGCGCACATGGAAGACAAGGTGAATAACATCTACAGCGACAATTGTCCAGTACAGCTGCATGTTATGTCACCTTAAGAGGTGGGTAGAGTATCCTGAAATTCTGAACTGTACTTATGTAACAGCAGAAGTATTTAAATACATTTTTATTTAAGTAAAAGTAAAAATTTGTCATCCAAGTATTGAGTAATTGATAATATTATCAGATAGAAAAACATCAGTTTATTAAAATTTTATTTATAAAATGAAATAAATACATTATAGAAGTACAAAACAATAAATCCAAGTGAGAAAAAAAATAAAACTTTTTAAATTCTAATTCTATTCAATATAAAAACTTGTGAAACTAACAAAGTAATGGGTATTTTTCCTTTGAAACTGTTTAAATTATTTCAGTGTTTCCTGTTGTTCTTGTTCTCCAACGTGTGTGACGGGCTTAGCTGATAACATTATCACAACAAAGCTTGGGTAGAAATGAGAGATCTTGCCTCAAAATTGATGTTTTTTGTCTGCTGCAGTTTTTATCCAGTATTCAGACATTTTACTCAAGTAAGAGTAGAGTTACTTCATAATAATATTAATCATGTAAACGTACAGTCCAGTAAAAAAAATTCTAAAACTAAACTTTTCTACATTACGTTACTTGGATTAGTAGTTTCTAAAATTAAGATAAAAAAATTATTTTTGTGGCATTTTTCAAATTACATTTATTTTTGACTGCTCTGCTATTTCCTATTATCTGCTTTTAGTGAAACGCTAAAACCTTTCTTCTTTTGCATGAAAATGTCAGTGCATTTCTGAACCTACTGGCCTTACCCTGAAGGAGAATATTTTGGAGCTGAGGTCTTCAAATTAAGCCTTTTCTTTCCAGCCAGACATGTTGGAAGCATGCTTTATATGTTACAGTTTACAACCTTGATTATAAACCTTTATCAGTTGCATTAAGAGAGATGTTACATTTTTTCCCAATGGCTTTCGGGTTGTGAAAAATCTAAAATCTTGGTTTACAGAAAATACAAGTTTAACAATGGAAGATTAAAAAAAGGATTTCAAGTCTAAGAATCCCAAGAAAACATCCCAAAAACAAACTGGGGTCATATATTGTGCTATACCGGATTGTTGCTTTCACCTTGTAGGTTTGGATTGATTGATGTGGTGTTGCATAAGATCCAGGGATATTAAAGTAAAGCAGCTATCGACTCAGTTTCTCTCAGGCCAACCAGCCAAAGATCCGGCGGTGGCCCTGTGGTCCCACATGCGCTGTTCCTCCTTATCTAAAGCAGTTGAGGCGAGATACATCAACATGCCAGATCCAGTTGCTGCCATCTACGACTTCACTAATATTCCAGTCTAACATGACGAACCATTTCTAGAGAGGTGCCATTTAACTCTTCTTTTGAGAAATATCATGGAGAGCATTTGTCGAACTGTCACAAAATATGCCCAAACCCCTTTGTTTTTAAAGTACAGATGACACTGGTTTAAGAAACCAGTCACACCTTTTGAAGGGTATTGCATGTTCTCAGATAACAGCCACAATACCTTTCATTAGGACTGTGTGAAATAAACCAGCATAAAAACACATCTATCAAGTGGATGAGAAAGATCATAAATGATTTAATGTTTTTCCCCCTAACACCTCTAAATAAACCAAAAAAAACATACGAACGTTTGTTGATATACATACACTCACAGGAGGATCTACGGAATTTAATTAGATGAAAGAAGCTGTTGACCTGATAACTATTAGTTGCGCATTTATGAAAATGTAGAAAAACGTATCCGCCGCACCTATTTTGTTTTTGCCACAAGGCATGCAGGGAGCACAGTGAACATGTTGGAGATTCACCCAAAAAAGAACTGGCCCACATCTATGAACGCTGTGTGAGTCATAAACGTAAACCCTAAATATTATCGTCAAAACACTGGAAACACACAAAGTAAGTGTGCTTTTCATCTTCCGAGATATGAAAGTCAGGCAGGACGGATGGGATTATGAGAGTATGTTAAAATCTGCTGATGTAGGAGGCGGTTCCTCACCTAAAGAGGCTTTCTTGTGAGAAACGCCACTGCAGTGGTGACTCCCATGTCAGATAAGGATTGAAATTATTGTAATTGGCTGACAGGTTACTGATTGGCTAAGTGCTTTTCATTTATCTGCTATATGTTAGCATGACTTTTAGAGGACGGTGCTGACAGCTGAGCTGAGAGTGGTATGTTGTCCCTCCGTGTGTTCATACGTCTCAGTTTGGATTTGGTTACATGCCGGTGAGTTCCACATGGCGTCTGACGGAGATGAGCTCAGTTTGACAGACGGGGAGCTCTGCGCTGGGTCTTGCCCACAGTGGCAGGCGCTAACAGATGAGCGCAGGTACATGGACGCCATATTGTTGCGGTTTGGGAGAAAATGGATGAGGACAAAAGGAATTGGACACCCTCTGTGGACCCAGAGCAAGAAGGTTGTTTTTGCGAGCTATGTGATGGTGCTGACAGGGATGGGGTCATTATACCTGGTCATGATGATGATGCTGTAAAATAGCCTGACAAAACAGGCTGGGGATGTTGAGTTATCATACAGGACTGTCCATTCTGGTTTAGTTCACATTTGCAAAAAAAGATGTTGAAAACTGAGCAGGTTAATAATTCTTAACAACACCAGAGACAGTTGAAGACAAAGAGGTCTTAGTATTTTAGACATCTTTAGGGCTACATTATGGTAATGTTACAGCATTTTCAGCTGCTAAATTGTTCAGATCATGCCATATTTTTCTGTTTAAATGATGAAGTGACAGTCCAGACCAGAATTAAGAATGCGGACACATTTGATTATTAATGCTCAAAGATGCTCTTTTGCAAATCTGACTGAGCTTAAACTGTCTTTGCAAATAGTATTTTGCAAAAATAGACGTGCAAAACAGCTGCAGTTGCATCCACAGAGAAAGAAAATACAAACTAAAGACTCAGGGAAGCTGACATTTTCTTTATGGATTTTGGTACCATTTCCCCCCAGTTTATAAGTATGCATTAACTTGGCATTACGCTATCAAATACAATTATAACAAAATGCATCATAGTTTAAAGAAGTAACATTACAAAATAGACAAAGGGGGTCTGAATTCCTTAGTTACAAAGACTCTGACCCAGTTTTGAAGAAGATTAGTTTGACCTGCAGAAGGACTGCAACAATTAATTGCATCAACTTTTGTTATTTAGCTACTCTGCTGGGTTTTATTTTTTATTTTAAAAAGTGTCTTGCAATGATCATGCAGAGGATAACCCCCAAAAATTTGAGAGTCAAAAACAAATATCTACAGTCTTTAATGTTATTTGCCAGACACTGAAAATAAAGAGGTCATTAATAGCCATAAATTACTTGAAATCACTTTGTTGTGGTTTATTTTGATCCATCCACAGAAGTAGTAGCTGTCAGTGCCGGCAATATTTACGCCCCCAACACATTTCCAATCTGTTCTGAATCACACTTGCTCAAAAGATGTTCCAGGCACGTTAATTGTGTCTGTAAATTACGGTTTCATCTATCAGAGGCTCAGATAATGTTCACCACATTAGAAGAAGCCAAAACTGGAACAAATTGGGATTTCATGCTTTACTCTCGGGCATTGTTGTTCCTGCTCTAAATGGTGGGAATTGCCCTTTGGATTTATTTCCTCTCAGAGAGATTATGAGGACATACGTTTAGACTTTAGGAAATAACTTTTATCCAACTCACATGTTAAATTTATAACGTAAATATCTTGTTTCATTTACAGATATTGAGTCACTAACTTCCATATTGGGGGATTTCTAATTGCACTGAGAGGCTGAACAAATATGCTGAGATTACAATTGATTCCACGTCGTCTCATGAAACCGTGAAAGGGATAGGAGGGTGGAGCTGAGGCCCCCTGAATAAACAACCATTAAGTTCTCCCTTCTCCAGTGTGAGGGAAATTTCCCCGTCTGCACAATAAAGCAACCAAAACACAAAGTCAAGAGTTGAAAGAGAAAAGGAGACCTGCTTTACTTTCTCTTCATGTTTTTAGACCGAGAAGATGTGTTTAAACAGGAAAAAAAAGAAATGGTATATGTCTGAAACAGGAGATGAGGCGGGGTGGGGGGCATTAAACACATGAAGGAGAAGAAGAAAGCATGCTTAATGAGCCGGAAGACACAATTGAACTTCTCTGACTGTGGAAATTGCTGTGAGGGCATCGTAAATTAGCACCAGTATGGGAGCTGGCCGACTGATAGAAAGAGGTCTTTGTGTGGCGAGAACATCCTCAGAGACCCAAAGCTTCTGAGATCTTCAGCAGTTTCATAGCGCGATCTATCACTCGAGTTCACCAGTCGTTCTTGGACACCGACTCAAAGTGTCAGGAAGTTGGCCTCTTAAATCTCACCTGATCCCCATCGATGTTGAGGCTTTTTTTTTTCATTCAAAACAGTGAAGCCAAAAAAGTCAAAAAAGGGAGAAGATGTGTCCAATTCTTCTATGATATTCGGGCTGTTGCTAAAGATGGCTTTGCAGGCTTGGCACATGCCTTCTGTTACTAAGTGGCTTCATATTGAAAGGCTCTGCTGCCGCTTTTCTCTGTCCCACCGGGTGCCAGCCTCTCTGCCGTGGCAGCTGCTGGGCTTCAGAATGGAGTCATAGTTTCTACTCTGCAGGTGAGCTGCACAGCCAAAACAGGGCCCCTCAAAGGGCCTTTTCAGAGTATCAATAGGAAACTGACTTGGGGAGAGAGGAACAGCCACACAATGGCCGCCTTCTCTGGACACAGAGAAGATGGAGATGAGCTATTGGGCTTTTGCTTTAGTATTCCTTATAGCCATGTCGGGGAGAGGTGAGGAGTGAAGAGAAGAGAGGATGAGTCCCCCTCTTTTGAGTCTCTGAAGGCGTGGCTCTCTCTGCTGCTGTTTGGGGATGTCCTGTCACCCCTGCATGTTTGAAACACAATGGTAATTTCAGCAGCAAGGCAGTTTGAAGTGCTTTACATGATTCTAAAAATGATTTGAAAGCATTACATTTTGTGATCAGATCATCAAAAACTACACATGCCTGATTATTACATGTTCTTCTTGTGTCCTCTTTCTGACTTCTAAAGCTCTTCCAGCATGTTTAAAAAACAACCCTAAATTATCCTGTGTTACCTTATATTCAGTTAGATTTTAAGCTTTATTTACTAGAAACATATGCAATAGTGTCTTCTTAAAAAATCTGGCAGCTGCAGCTGATCCCCACTAAAAGTAGAAAAATAGAGCACATCACCCAGTTATAAAGTCTTTACATGGGCTCCCTGTAGTCTAAGAATGGACTTTAAAATACTTTGGTCAGCTTATAAATCGTAATAGTTTTACAACCAAATATATTAAAGATCTGTCATCATCTGATCTTAGTCTATTTTGCATCCCCTGAGTCAGAACCAAACATGGAGAAGCAGCTTTCACTATTAATGTTCCACCAATCTAGAACCAGCTCCCAGAAAACTGCTGAATGCAGAATTCATTTGAAAGCTTTGAAGGCAACAAATGGGTTTGTTTGGCGGCTGTCTTTGATATATGCCGTTGTTTTCCTCTTCTATGGCACTGCATTGTAATGTTTTAGCTTGTTCGCTGTTTTATTTTCCTTTTAATCATGCAAAGCACATTGACTTCTTGCTGAAAATGTTTAATATTTATGAAATTGTGTTGCCTAACTCTTCTTTAAACTTGACCATAACCTTATCCTCCTGAACCAGACTGCTTCTCCAATAAACAATGCTATCATAGAAAACGGCTAAATATGAATGCAAACCCATTTTCTTAAAAACTATACATGCTTTTCCTTCCACCTTAAAATGATTTGCCCACGCAAATTTTTTTACAAAATATTTCAATAAAATATATTGAAGTTTATGGCGGTTTACACGGTTTTATCCTATGAAATTCCTATCAGATATTGAAATCCTATTTAAATCATACCTGCCAAATATTTTAAAACTATATTCTTTTGTTATTGTTTACATTTATTGTTTTAAAAACAGCCAAGTTTGAGGGTTTTGTTGTGCTTCAGCTTTCTAATATCATCATTTTGGCGAAGAAGCTGCTATCAGTTCCCGTCTCATGTTTCCTCTCGTCTCCCTGCGTCCTTCTCCTTCTTTAATCAATTCCACTCTATTATTGCTGGCCCTGAGGCTGTTTGCCTTCGCTAAACTGTTTTCATAAGCCTGACACCAAAGCCGGCTCAGATGTCCATTAGACCCTTTAAACTCCGTTCATCTGACCTCATCGTTGTTAAGGAATCACTGACTCTGTCACCGTTCACACCTTCTGAAGTCAGGATTTGTTTTTTTTCCTTCTGGTGGGAGCCGCACACTTTTAAAAGGTTAAGTGAGCTTTTGCTGCTGAGCAGGAAGGCTAACAGTAAACGATCCTGTTAAATCCAGACAAGACAGTTGATGTAAGTCCTCAGCAGAGACATACTTAATACTTCATGTGTCAGTTGCGGCTTTAGGAGAAAGAAGCGTTTGCTGCATGAGCCCAGCTGGGAGCGATTAAAAGACGTTGGTAAAATCTCGCTCTGCTGTGCGTTTCCTCAGGGAAGTGTTAGGATTATTCAAGTTTATATTTACTTGCTTATTGAAACTGATATATACTTGTTTTGCTATATGCATTGCTTTAGAGAGAATGTAGAATAAGGCATAAGGCATTTTGTATTGTGGCTGCTGTAATACCACATTGATTGTCCAGTGGGCCTTGTGTGTGTGGTGCAGCTTGCCTCGTAACTATTAACAACTGATGATTTGCACCTGTTCTTCTTCAAGTTGTAGCACCGCTAAGCCCTTGAGCCAAATGTAATAAGGATAAATAAGTTCCTGTATTAAATGTCAGCCCAAACCTTACTCTTCGTGTCAGAAATACACATACAAACTGTTTGTGATCAGAGCCGCCTACAAGGGAACAGTGAAAAGATATAAAATGATAACTCAGAGAAAAGTGCTGTAATTTCAGACACAATCTGGGGCTTGTTGCTGTTGAGACGGGCAGATCTCCTCTGTCTCCGTTCAGATCTGAATGATTCATAAATGCTTTGTATTGCATTTGAGATCATCTGTCTCTCTCTCTTCATTGATTGATCGTTGACTTGCACACTAAGTTGAACACAACAGAAGTTAACAGGGCCATATAAACCAACAATGTAACAGTGACCCACACTGTAACCCATCTCAGTCAGACTCAGATGCTGCCGGTTTATTTACAGCGAGCATACTGAGCATCAATTAGATTGATTCATGGTGACTTTTAAATTTTATTCTTTTCTTGATAAAAAAGGTTAACTCTGTAGTTTCCATCGCATATTTATACCAACACATCAATTATTATTATTATTATAATAATTATTATTATTATTATTATGCAACCATTGTTTGGGAAAATGGATGTATGAACAGGGTTGCTGTGATATAAAAAAATGAAGATTTTGGTCAAATATAACCCATTTATAGTTCATTTGAACAAATTGACCCCCAGCATAACCATGTTTCACTGTGGGTATGGTTTTCTTTTGTCGATCTGGAACAAAATTATTTAATATGTTTTTGTTTTTTTTGGGTCAATAAAACCATAAAAGTTCCCTTCACAAAGTTTTAATGTTTTATCTGTTTCTCATTTGATGTAATCTGTGTTTTCATGTGCTATAAAGAAAATAGTTCAAATAAGTCAATTTTAACTGCAAAAATTGAAATAAGTAAATATCTTAAGTTTACTCCTTCCTTCAATAAACCTTTTATTTGTTTTCTTTTAATTTCAAAGGAGTGTGTTCATTGTGCTTTTGCTTCACATTTCAGATGAAATGTGGAATACAGTTTACTTATATTTATTAATAAATTAAAATAAATTTGTACCAAATTAGAGTAGATTTTCTAAGCACTGTGTTCCTTTTCATCAGTTGTTAATGAGGGATTTTTGAATAAATTATTACCTGAGGTTATCAACATTATTGCTTTCCAAAACAACATTTATTTAAGTGAGTTTATGAAATTAATTTTTTACCCAAGATATTTTTTTTATGTTTGAAACTCTCCAAAACACCAAAACATATTCAAATAAAATTAAAGGGGTGGTTTTGTTAGCTCTTTATTATCCTTATATAAAACTAATTCTGTACTTTTTAAAAAAGGACTAAATTCCAAACGTGAACGGTTTGCTTATCCACACATGAAAAATAAGCCACATATTTAGGTATTACAAAAAGTGAACTGACTCTTTAATTCAAACTTAAATTAGTAAATTTTTACGTCACATGTTTCAAATCGACTTTATCAAAATACATAAATTAAAAAACAAAAAACCTACATAACCTACATGGTTTTTAAAACTTAAGGGAACAGCCCATATATACGGATGCAAAAACTTCACCTCATGCACACCCTTCTTGGCTAATGTTGTTTTTGTTTTACTTTTCTTAAAGCAGAACATAAACCAACCAGGTCTGTGTTAAACGCTGTCTGTATTGAAAGCAGAAGGACACATGTTTCTTCAATAAGGATGAAAGAACCTTGTTCTTGTAATTCTATCTTTCTGTAGCAGACAGCTTTTCATTAAGTAACAGCGGGGTCTTCTCTTTAAACCGGGAGCATCAGGACAGATGGAGCCTTGACACGCAAACACAAATCTACACACATCCCGAGCGTGATAAACTCACCCTGAGGATATCTGCATTCAGTGAGTCCAGAGAAGAGAAGCAGAGTGAAAATTGTAACAACACATATCCCACCTGTATTCATTCTTAACACCTGCACTTGCACAGTGTTTCTTTTTTTTATTCATATGCTCCCCCCTGTGTTTGTCCAGCTGAGGGCTCTGTGATGATTTTTTTGATGCTGGGGGTCAGAGGTGAAAGGTTAGGGGTATTCCAGCCGGCAGCTACGTCTTCACCGAACTCCAGTAAGGAGGCATTCAGTGACTGATGCTTTGGGCTGAGAAGTGAAGTTGTGTGTGCCTTTGTTTGTTTTAAAGATTCACATTAGACATTCTTTCTTTTCCTCAAGGGTTTGTTTCTAGCATGATCGTTCCCAAAATATGATCTTGCAGAAAAGCCACAGAGGTTTGCAAAGTAACTCACCTCAAAATGCGGATTTACTTATAATGAAAAACTAATGTGCTATTTTCCTTCCACTGCATTAATTTGCCTCTCTTTTTGTTGGTTTATTATAAAGAAATAGTTTTGCAGGACGGTGTTTCTCAAATAGACCTTTATTCACAAGAATCTGTGTAAAAACCAGTTTGCTTTTAGGGGTTGGTTTGACCATACATGGTATAAAACTGGATTTTAGTGGTTTGTATCCTGCACTGTGTTCATTGTATGGTTGATTGATACGTTTTGCAAATTTGAAGTAAAAAGAAAACCCATCAGATGGTAAAAATTGTGCATGAGCCACTCTATTAGGTACACCTGTTTAAATGCTATTTAATACAAACTGTGGATCAGCC
Organism: Orestias chungarensis; assembly: GCA_032876305.1. Taxonomy (NCBI): domain Eukaryota; kingdom Metazoa; phylum Chordata; class Actinopteri; order Cyprinodontiformes; family Cyprinodontidae; genus Orestias; species Orestias chungarensis. The sequence goes on from JAVLVB010001089.1 coordinate 2,327,225, forward strand.
AATCACATAGCAGCAACTCAACTCATTTAAGCATCTGGATGTAATAACGAAGACTTGCTGACATTCAAACAAAGCAGCAGATCATAGAAGGAAAGAGATATTAGTGACTTTGATAGTAGCATGGTATGCAGTATTTCAGAAACTGTTCATTTACTGAGGTCGCATGCAAAACAATCTGTGTATTACAAAGAATTTTCTCAAAAAGCTCATTCATTTACCAGTAGTTTTGTAGAAAAGCTGTGTTTTTGTGGTCTAAGGTATGACCTACAGCGGGAGAAGGTCACTTCCCATTTATTGGTAAAAAACGGAAAAATAATACAATAAACTTTACAGTGAATGTTAATTTCAGGAACAACAGTCACATGACATAAACAACATAGAATAATGGATCCAGGGGAAGATTTTCTTGACACTTTTTGGGTCCCTTATAACCATCTAAACATGGTTTAAACACCAAATCGTACCTGAATATCGCTGCTAATCATGACTTTTTTTATGAATACAGAGAACAATCTTTTAACATCTACTTCCTGTGGGAAAAAATCTGGTTCAAAACTGAAATTGTATCAAAATGGTTTCTAATACATGAAAACGACTTCAATCTACAGCAGTCACCAGATCTAACAGAGCACCTTTGAGATGCGGTAGAACAGGAGATTTGCAAAGAAGGCTGTGGAGCTGAAAAATGTGCAGCAACTGTGTGAGAGGATTTGACTTCAACATGAGACAAAATGTGTAAGAACTATTTCTGAAACCTTTTCAAAGCTATACTTTGTCAAATCAACACAGTTTTCAATGCTCATTGGAGTCTAACCTTTCTTTTTCATTTACTTTATTTAGTAAGCAGAAAGTAGGTGGTTTCAAAACAAAAAATACACGTGTTTTATTTTATCATTAGAACTGTGTTTTGATGTGTCAAGTTAAGCTTAAGCTTGAATCTTTAAATTAAACACAAATTTTGTAGTTGCTTGAGTGCTAGGTCACACAAATGCCAATATAGTATTAGCTATATCAGCTTAAAAAGCTAAAAAGCATTCCTTGGTGTATGTATCTATACAAACATGTGATTAGAGAGCAGGTTTTGTGAAGAAAACAGGCTGTGGTTGCTCTGGTTGTTCCAGTGGTTGGTGGATCCTTTAAATTACTAAACAGAGCCACATGTGCCACTTATTGGCATGAAGTCTGTTTAATTTAATAGAGTTTTCCAAAACATTAGGTCTCCTCAAGTGGAATTTTTTTTTTATGAGAAGTGCACAAAAACACAGTAAATAGCCATTAAACTTACTTTAACAGCTTTAACAGTGCCAAACTTTAACAAATGTTTACTTTGTTTATGAGGGGTGTGCCTGAGAGAAGGGGAGGTTGTCCTATACTCGTTTCTGTATCGGGGAAAACTTTAGGAAGACCACCTTAGTTTTTAACTTTTGAATATTGTGTCTGTAATTTATTGCGCACATGGGTCACACACACAGTCAAAGCTGTGTAAAGGATCGACTCCAGTGAACAAACAGTTGATCCACCTTCTTAAGTGTCTCATTCCAACAAATAATCTCTAACTACCCTGTCATCAGACTCCTACGACTGTCTGCTCCTATTGTTACTTCAGGATTACATGCACTCATCAGGCGGCTCCAGTTTAGAGACTTTCTGTATCATCACTCCTCTGTTATACTCAAAGAAACATTGTTTTTCAATAAACATCAATATTTTATAACCAACAGAAACCATTAAGACGTATTATTCCGCTTTGTGTCTTCATGGAGGTCCTTACCTCACACTCTGTAATTACACTCTAAAGTCCATTAGATGCCTGATGTGTGTTTAATGAATGTTGGTAAGGCATCAGTTTAGTTAATTGCTGATCATTTAGATAATTTTAGTAATTTAGAAAAACCCCAGCTTTTTCAACTGTTAGGAGTGAGTGTGGGGTGGCGGGGGAGACTTGACTGAAGACTGAGTGAGCATGCAGGTGCCCTGGTTCGCCTCAAATAGAGCCTTGTGCTGCAGGCCAACCTTTATGGGATTTACTGACAGTAATGATGCTCATGAGGTGTCAGATTATTGTTTTTAGAGAGCTGAAGCTCCTTTCATGTTTTTTCCTTCTCTTTTGTGACGAACAGACGAAAACCTGTCTTGAGGTTTAGAGTGGAGCCTCCTGTCTCAGGCTGAATTACACCTGCTAAATAATATCTTCTCTATTTGTTTCTTTACCAGCAGAAGACTTTGTAATCGTGAAACATGACAGCTGGATTTCTAACCTTTGCGCAAATTGCACAGCTAATATCCTACAGTGTATTTACAGATACAAGATAATAAAAAGGTGTTTTTATTTTCTGTACCACACAACCCCACCTTAGTGGTTCTCTACATATGATGACCATATACAATTAGCAAATGTTTAAATAGTTTGTAACTGACTGTTACACTATATACCATGATTCATGGCTATATTCAAACAGTAAAAGATGTACAACACATTCAACATACAACAGTTGTTGTGTTTTCAACATCGTAAAGGACACAGGCCATTCAACATATCTAGAAAATGATTTGGAAAAAGTAATGGAAATCTATCACAGTTTTGCAAAGAGTGGTACGATTTTCATAATCTAGAGTTGGAAGAAATATAACTTTACAATGTCTCATGACCATAAACCAGTTGCCCCTGATGGTATTTGTAACAGAGATGTTAGAATAAGGATCAGAACAGTAGTTAGTCCAAGAGGCAATGAGAACTAGCAGAACATTTCAGAAAGACTTAGAAATTTAAGATAACAACAATTATTTTGTTTTTTACTAGAAATTTGAAGAGAAAACACTATAGCCTCCAACACACCTATAGAAACATCTAGTCAATCACTTGACGTGTTTCCAATTGAAAAACTATGGAGAGCTCAGAATATCAGAGTGCATAGAAAGGACTAAATACATTTTTCAAGAGGAAGGACAGTTTGTTAGAATGAATGATCAAAATCATGTCAAGTACGAACCAGTCACTTAAATCCCATTCCTTCCCTCATTCTGATACTCTTTTGAAACTTTAGTAAGTTGCCTTTTGCACCTCTAGATGGAAAGGTTGCACCCTTGTGATAGGCTAATTTGCTTTTTTTTCTTAAACAATTTAACACAAGAAGAAGATCTAATAAATCAGCTGGTAAATGTGTTTGTGTATATTTTCCTTAATTTTGGTCCCCATATTAATAAAGGTGGACACCTTGGCTTTACAAATCAGAGGAACAACACAAATAGTAAACTGTCAAACTGCTTTTTTTTTTTTTTTTACAGTATTTGCCTCTGTCAGAATATAATTTAATTCAAAAATACTTTATTAATCCTAAAAGGAAATTTAAATGTTACTTATATTATCTAAATTGATTGAAATAACAGTTGTAGCAGTCCTTAGGAAGCCTCTGACTGAAAATTTTCTATTATTGTGTAGCAGTGAAATAAAAAGGATGGTCAGGGTTGTCCATAATGTTACTCATTTTATCAAGAGAACTTCACAAAACAATAAAACTTGACTAAAAGGAGCTTTTATATGTTGCAAAATATAATATAATAAAAATAACAGATAAGATGTTACGGCATTATAAAAAAATTATTTTGATAAAAAGCCAAGAGACAGTACTTCATATATTTTTTTAAATAAGATAATGTAGACTGTATTTCTTCTATTCTGAACCGCTAAATTAATGGTATATTAAGGCATTTAACTCATAAGTGGTTCACGACACTCTTGCTAAAGGTTGTTTTCTGTCCACCACCTAGACCACATAAAGAAAGATGAATTACTCACCGCTGACTTTACTGAGTTATGGAGAACACAAAGGTCAAGAAAACACAACAGGTTTATTGGTGGAACTTTGCTCAGCTTTTCTTTCATAGCAGGTGAACGGCAGGAGAGTTCCTCATTTCACGGCCAACAGGAGAAGGTGACGCCATGATCCGGTAAGAAAGACTAACAAAGCTCTTACATATCTAAACATATTTCTGGTTTTTAATTGAATTATACTGGAAGTTGGATTTATTCAGAGTCTTTACATACACAGGATTTCTATCATAGTCAGCGTTTTGCTGACGTTTAGCGCCAATGCAAAACCCCTGGTATGTATGCATGTTTAGGTTCAGATCAAATCATACCTTTAAAATATTTTTTCGTTTTAGGGTTTTACATGTGTAATATTTACTCTCCTCTTTAGATTGACAACTCAGATGCCCACTTGAAGGAAATGGTTGTGTAAGTTTTCATCTCCAAATAAAAGTAAAAAATTATGTGGACTCTTAGGGTGAACTCTTATACTGCTTGTCCTCTCTTACAGGTCCATGGATGGTAAAGGGAGGCTTTCTTGGGGAGTCGAGGTGGAGCCTCCAGAGGACATGGATGAGAACCAGTTTCAGATTGATCCTCGTCTGAGGATCTGGAAGAACATGAAGAACGGACAGGACAGAAACCTGAAGCCAGAGGAAGATCTGGATGATCTTTTCCATAGGTTTGTCGAGCCAGTCCTTCCTCAAGAGGAGCCTGAAGCTCGTGCTGACCCTCCATTTCAAAGGAAGTACAACAAGCCAGAGGAAGATCTCGACGATCTTTTCCATAAAAATGTTGTTGAACTAGTCCTTCCGCGAGAGGAGCCTGAAGCTCCTGCTGACCCTCCATCTCAAAGGAAGTACACCAAGCCAGAGGAAGATCTAGATGAGCTCTTCCATAGAAGGTTTGTCGAGCCAGTCCTTCCTCAAGAGGAGCCTGAAGCTCGTGCTGACCCTCCATCTCAAAGGAAGTACAACAAGCCAGAGGAAGATCTCGACGATCTTTTCCACAAAAATTTCGTTGAACCAGTCCTTCCGCAAGAAGCCTGAAGCCCATCTCAAATGAAGTAAACCAAACCAGAGAAAGATCCCAATGGACGGACTCTATCACCATTGAACGATGCTTCTAGAAGTTAAATATGTCAAATCAACACACATATGCTGCTGTGTATATTGATTCAATTAAACAGCTTTAAAATAATGCTTGAATCAATGTGTCTCTTTTATATGTGTTTTATATATGTTGATAGAAAGTACACATTCACAAAAGACTTTGCATTTTAGTGTAGCAAAGGGACAGAAGACAATACAAGAGAAAGACAAGATCAAACATGCACCATAAAGAGGGACCAAACCACTTTTTATTTACTTAGGAAGGAAGTTTCTCTTAGCTTTGAGTGAAAACTCAACATAACCCAACAAGATTTTAATTAAAAAACAATTGTTTTTACTTTTTCTCTAATAGTTTTGCAAATAAGGTTCCTATAAAAGTACTCAAAATCCCGTTTAAAATTATGTTTTCTTCACTGCAGCTGATGAGCAGGAATAACTCCCTTCTTCAATATCAAGTTTCCATACAGAGCAGTTTCCCTAAAGAAAAAAACATAAGCGTATTGATTACATTGATTGAAACAATCAAATGTAGAGTAGGAACATCTAAAACATACAGGAAACCTTCTAGACTGGACTTTTGGACACTCCTGCCAAATATATGTAAGCTAACACTGAAACAAAACGCACCCTGTTGCCACAACAGCGTAGGCCTTTTTGGCTCTTTCGTAGAAAGCAAATCTTTCCACTTTCTCCAGAGGACTCTGCATGTGAACAAAAATGAACACTAAGTTATTTTGTTTTACGTTAAACCTGTACACATTTATAGATCAGTTTGCCATACCTTTGAGCCAGCCACGCTGAGGAGCTTTGAGTAAATCTCCCACACAGGGACAGCTAAACAACTCTGCTTGTCACCATCTACCAGATCCATGACTGCTGCCTGAGGGCAATAGATTTTACGAGATACAGTATTACTGAAGATACAGCCTTCTCATCATTTTTTCTGCCTTTTACTACTTTTTAGCCCTATTCCAAAATTCATTTATTTTAAAGAGCCCTTAAAAATGTTCCCTATCGTACGATTAAAAAATTGTATTTGATTGTTTTACTTGTTTGAGAGCAGTTCAGAGCAGAACCCCAGCAACATAGAAAGAAAGGATCTGCCCATAAACTATGGACACTGGATTGCCTAAAAATACAAATGGAATGGAATAGAAAAACATTTCAGCAGCACTGAATGTGCTGTACAGCACTTTAATCTCCAATCTGTAGAGATGGTAACACTACAGGAGCCCCCTGGACCGTCCCTCTCCTAGGCCTGATTTAATGGAGCCATCAGGGAAGAAGGGATTTGACCAATGAAAACCAACAACTGAGCCTCTAAGGCAGAGAAGCCAGGTAGACAATACTGCTAGGTAAATTTGAGCAGAAATGCATCTTGCAGGTTGTCAAACTTCTCGCCAAAAGTTATTCCCCTAGTTTGATTAACCCAAAATAAAATCTTTTAACATGAAAAAAGTTCTGTATGTAATGCATGTCGGTGGCGGCACAACACTGTGGGGATTTGATTCTGAGGCAGGATATACACTACTACAAATACACCAGACTCTGTGCTTAAACATCCAAATTAACTTCCAAAGTTTTTCTCTATCATTTTGAGTAGATTTTTGAGGGATGCATTTATCTTAACTCCACCCTGGAAATATGCTGCAGCATAAAATGCACAACTACTGTAAAAAAACAAAAGCCAACTAATTCAGATTTAGACATGCATGTGTGTTGATCCCGTACTGGACTCGGGACGTACGTATCCAAAGGCAACAGCTTCAATATGGCCTCTAAAAGCTGAGGGATTTTCACACCTGTAACCAGAATAGGACAGCGTTACAACATACTGCTCACACACTCCAGTGTAATGCTTCTACTTTACCATCAGCTCTGACTTCTTTCGGACCACAGGCACAAATAGAAGATGCAGGGAAATTGGCATCTGCAAGGACTGAAGACAAAGAAAAAAATGTAGATCAGTTGTTTCCAGTGGTGTTCAAAAGCTTGAGGCCAAACCACAGATATAAAAGAAAAAATGAACTGGAACCGTGAATCCTACCCAGTTCATCCCCGTGGCCCATTTTAGCGAGAGCATACAGCAGGTCTGGAGATAAAACAGATGGGATTCCCTTCAGTACCACCATCCTGCATGAAACAACAGCTCAGAAATCACACAACCGGAAGTTGAGGCGAACCAGGAAGATTCGCTGCCATCCACTTCTGCCTTGATTTAGCTTTTCAGCCCCTGCTGGCCAGAAAATGAACCACAATCAGACAACAAACATTTGTTTCCTTGTTGTTACTGTTGTATCAAAGTCTCTTTAAATTTGTCTCACAATTTTAAATCTTGTAAAACTTCACCTCAGCCTTTTTTTAAGGTGAAAATAATTAGTACCACAATTAGGGGCTCCCTTAATGATTTATGAAAATAAATGCAACTACAGCAGTTTCTTATTCATACTTAGCTTTTTTTATGTAATCTGAGCAAACCTTTATAAAAAACCCAGGACTTTCTTTTCCCCAATGTTTCATTAATATGATCTTACGAGCAGCCCTATTTCTCTAAATCACTTTTCAAAATGGGTAAGGAAAGATAAGTTGTAAGATCAATGATTCAGATGTGTGTTGATTGAGATATACTAACATAAACCTGCCTATATCCACAGTCAGAATAATCATTTTAAACATCAAAAGAACTTGAACAAGGCAAGATGAGGACACAAGTCCATCTTGTCTCGGGACAAGTTGGTACGATGGCCTAAGCAGCGTTTAATTTAAACAACACCTTTAATAAAACTCAGCCTAAAGTAGAGCGACTAATCCCCTCATTTTTGTGTAAAAACATGATCTTTATCTTAACTATTTTCTTTTTGCATTCAAACCTTCCCCAAATCCCCCAAATTAAATGTTGTTTGCACGAACAATCACGTAAACTCACAATTTCTTCCAAAAAGACAAGTATTTCTAATACAAAAAGGTATGTATGCTTCAAACTACAAGCCTTGGTGAAAAAGTCATGCAGAAAAATATATAAAAAAAAGCTTTTTATGATGACTGTGAAAACGTAAATATCACACTAGGGAGGTTTTTATTAGAAAATTGTATTACTGTAAGATTTGATGACCTGTTCTTTGTTAATTTAGCATTTTCTGGGGCCAACAGGTCTAAAAAAACTGCTTATATTTGTGTATATCTTCCATGTTTCAGATCAGATTTAAAAAAGCTTTAATGTTTACATGTAATAAAAGAACCTTCGTGTCATGTGTTTGTTTTGTCTGAATATACCCGATGAATAATGATTACATATTTTTCACCATGGCTTGTAGTTTGAACACTGACCTAAACATTGCTATGGAAGCTCAAATAAAGCCAGCAATGTGACTTAACTGCACAGCTGCTGTGTTATTTTGGAAAATAAAAGTGGCTTTGAGGGTAAATGACCTGAGACTGCTGGGCAGGAAAAAAAGAGCCTTGCAGGAGTCAGGCATGTCTGCCAAATCTGAAAGCCCCTACTCCCTCTCCGGACCCATGCTGCTCTGGCTTTATTTCGCCTTCTTTAAATGAGTTTATCACGCTATGAGGGTCTCCGGTGCCAAATTGCAGCGTTTTGCCTTCTTTGTGTGCACAGAAGGCCTCATTTGAGTCTACATTTATTATTTTGACCTTTCGACAGCCTCAAAGAGGAGCTCCCTTTCTGCTCCTCTCTGTAGACTTTTGTGCTTTCCTGCAGAGTGAGAATACTTTTTTTCCTAGTCTTTTTAAATGTTTTGTTAGCAGTACTGACAAGTGAGCAAGTTCCAGGGGAATATTGAATTAAAAAAAACAAACAATTAGGCCATCGCCTTGTGAGGATATGAGGCGCCGCTGTCCAAAGATCAGAGAAAGAAAGATACCTCCTGATTGGAGGAGCAAGACAAAGAACGCTTTAACTAAATTGGTTCTGGTGATTCTCTTTGAAGATCATATCTGCATTTATAGCACGGTGGATCTTTTAAAAAAAACAAACATTAGCATATTTACTTTACATCTTGGTAATACTGATTTACAAAATTGTGTACATTATACAAGTACATCTCCGTAAATATTAATATTAATTAAAAGCATCTGAAAGTTGAACTGAAACTGATGATTAGGCTTTACAGCTAAGGAAAACCAAAGTCAGTTTCTCAAGAAAGAACAGTTTTATTATTACAAAAACCAAATTAAAGTGTTTTAATACAGAACATTTGGCCAACTTAAAAGTATGTGCAAATACTGTAGACTATAAAGACCTAAACAATAAATTGCTGCATCATGCAGTGCGTCTGTCTTCTCAAAAACATATTCTTTAAATGGTTTATCTGAGGACAGTTTACAGGTAAAACAACCGCAGAGATAACAGGATCATTAAACCAGACATTGTTCTTTTGGCAGTGCTGGCAGGTGCCAAGTAGCAAAATAAAATCAGATTCTTCATAAAAATTATCAGCAAAAGATAAAGATAAAGATCTTTTAAGATTTGCTGGTAGATGACAGAAACCAACTTTGGACTCATTAAACAAAGTCGACCATCTCCAGAAGATGACATGACTCCCCAAATCATCACAGCCTAGAGAAACCTCACACTGGTGCTCAAGTAGTTTAGATTCTGGGTCTTGTTACATTACATCAAGACTCTGGTAGCCTGATTTCGAAATAAAAATCAAACTTTTAATTTGAAAAGAAGACTTTTCACCAGTACGAAACAATCCAGTGCCTTTTCTCCACAGCTCAGACTAAATGCCTCTAAAATAGTGACGTGTTCAAAGGATGCATCATGGGATTAACCTTTAATGTGCCTTGCTGAATACTGCACCCACAAGTGCAGTTATACCCATTGGATGTACTTTTCCCTAGTTGTTTTCCTAGTCCTAAACTTCTTATTAGAATGTTTAAAAATTCTAAACATTTTTGGTTTTGGTTTGTGATCTTTAAGAGGAAAACACAAGAAAAGAGAACATGTTTTTTTTTTTTTTACATTCATCCAAAGTCCATCACAGGGCAGCAACACAGAGACACACAGGACCAACCATGCACACATTGACACGCTTCAGACTATTTAGAGGGAGTAATTAACTCAATAGTCATGTTTTTGGACTGGAGTACCCTTAAAAAACACAAGCATTCTCAGGCAGAACATCCAAACGTCTTGGATGTAAACCCAGGATTTTGTTGCTGCAAGGTAACAGAGCTACTACCTGCACACCCAGTTCAAGCCGGCCTTTTTAAGACAAATACAGAAACTTAAGAATTAAGAAATCATAAATGAATAACTCCAGATTTGTTTTGATGTTTAAGTCTCAAAATGTTAAATACTTCAACAACCTTTGTTTGTGGTTGCATCTGTGAAGTACCTGTTTTTTGACAGTTCTCCAGTACTGTTGGGTGTAATGTAATGTGATGGTTTTGTGTTTTTTTTGTCAGAGCCAGATATCTTTTTGGTATGAACCGTTATATTAATATGTAAAAATCTAGAACAATTTTATATAAAACTAACAACATTTTCATTAGTTGTCTCAGATTAACAAGAGGCTTTTCTTAGCAGAAAACTAATTTATTCACGTTTTGCTTCTATGTTAATAAATACACCAGCACAATCTGGTGGTCGAAGGTCAACACTGCAGGATGCAAGTGTACTGCAAATGAAACTGAAAAAGAACAAACCAATGTAACATCCTTACGTTTTATAAGGATCTTCACACAATAAGTTTTAATAAGTATTATTTAGCTTTATTTGCAAAAAGAACACAAAATAAACATTTGAAAAATGAAAAGGCAGAATTAGTAATAATTAGATATCCAGCTGCATCTTTTCTGTACACCTACACTATAAAATAGTTGTCAAATCATCATCAAAACCAAACCATCGTGAACTATTACAGCATTTTATTTTAAAACTTGACCCCACCAGGCTGGATTGGCAGCTGGTAAAATCTCAGGATCTTTGCACTAAACAAGGCAGAGACCAATTGATTGCAGGAACCTCATGATTTGTGTTGAACTTTTGATTTACTGGTCCTGGAAACTCGCTTTTCTCTTCTCCACAAATGCAGTCATGCCTTCCTTACGGTCATCCTGAATAGAAAAATGAAATAAAAATCAGACACAAAAATCATTAATCAACTTTTAGCAACAGATTTAACATCGACACTTAACACCAAACATGCTTTTCTACTCACTGTTGCAAAGGTGGCATGGAATAAACGCTTTTCCAAGCGATTCCCTTCAGCCAGGGTCAGTTCATACGCTTCAGTAGCACAGAGGATCAAGTTAGACCAAAGTCAAATAAAGAAGATAGTTCAGGCTTTAAATGACAGTTTAAAGTCTGAACAGGCGTGTAACGTTCTTTACACACCTGCATTTACAGCTTCTTTAGCCATGGCGCTGACCAGTTTGGAGTTGGATGCAATTTTCTCCCCACATTTTACAGCCTCAGATACTAGCTGATCCACAGGATAAATTTTACTCACCAAACCTAAAAAAAAACAAAAAAACCCCCCCACAAAAATTAACATTTTGTGTAGACAATGAAAATAAATGTCCAAGCTCAAACATTATCCTTCTACTTTACAATTTTCCCCTAATAATCTTGTAATACTTTAATTTTTGGTTAGATTTCAGGGTGCAGTTTCTATCAAAGAAATATGTATTTAGCATATGCTTTTATCCAAAGCTACTTACCACGTAGGCAGCAGCACGAAGGGTCTTGCCTGCAGACCCACACCGCATGCTGTTGGTGTAAGACCTGAATTTGTACCCAGGACCCCAATGCAAAAGTCAGGTGTCCTTCCAATTGAGCTATCCAGTCGCCCATAATCATTAGTGTCTTGGTCGTTCTTCTGGAGACATTTGTTAATGATAATCATTCCAAAATCTGGAGGTCTTTCATTTCCTCCCTCTGTCAAGCTTGTTTTGTGCCTGTTAGTCTGTGAATTTCTGGTTATATTTCACATTCCAGTTCTCAACAGAGACATGCTAACTTGGTTCACCTATTTGCTGTCTTTCAAACATAGATAACTCCTTCTCAAAGTTAAACCAATTTCCTCATCAGCGTCATGTAGCGGTGGTTTTTGCTACAGTAATGATTTTATTTTATTTTATTCAAGCATACAAAGTAAAATAGTGTACGTTTCTAAAAGAAGAAGCTATTAAAACCTCAATTGAGATATTGTTTTAAAACTATATTAGGTTAATGATTTTGTCATTTACTGTAGTGACTCAAAAGAATATTAGGCAGGGATATAAACAGGATAGAAACCGATATTGACCGATTAAAATCTGGCATTTAAAGTAATGTGACTGAATAGTGCTACCTGACTGTTTGGCCTCCTGAGCATTAATCCTGTCTCCTGTTAGCACCATTTCCATTGCCAGGGATTTGCCAACAGCACGAGTCAAGCGCTGTGTGCCTCCCGCCCCTGCAGGTACAAACATAAAGAGTTAAAGCAACAACACGGTACCGTACGCACAGCACAGAAACAGGTTTTTACCAGGAATTGTCCCCAGCAGAATCTCTGGTTGGCCAAACTGCGCCTTCTCTCCAGCGTAGATGATATCACACATCATGGCGAGCTCACAGCCTCCACCCAGCTGCAACCGAAACAGAACCAGGAGGACAATCAGACTTTTTGCGTACACCTACAACCTGGACAAAGCAAACTCCTAACCTCTTCTAATCCTACTGACTTGTTCTTCACAACATACTTTAAATTTAAGCTCAGGAAGATTGTGGAGTTTGCTTATTAGATAAGAAATATATATGACTCAGTATTTTAGCCTTGTAAAATGAAAACTTGTAAAAACTAGTGTCACAACTCTATATTATGCATAGAGATACTTCTAATTTAAACGTACAACACAATCTATTTGTTTTTCTGTTAAATAAAAAAATGCTTTATTTAAATTAAAAAAAACAGTAAAGCTTTAATTTTGCACTCCTTTCCTAAATTGATCAAAGTGATTACTGCAGTTATGATAATTTAAATGAACTGCTATTCTAATTTAGGTAAATAAATTGTAGCAAAGCATTTAAAATAAACATTTAATAAATTCACTAGTGATTCTTTCAAGTGTTTGTTGCAAAGAGGTTTTATATTTCTTGACGTCCTGCTCTTTAAGAAGTAAAATAAATATGTAAATCTGCAGTTAGTAGGTTAATAAGTCCGGCTACATGCTCTGGAGGCAAGCAAGCAGTCAGCTAAATAACAAACATCCTGGTAATTGGTAGTTTTGCTAGTTTTAAAACAATGTTACTAAATAAAAAGGATTGATGGCATTATATCTTTTTTAAAACCGTGGATGTAGTTTTTTTTTTATTGTAAAACATTCCCAAACAATATTAGTCGCATAGCTCTAACCTCCTCAAAGCTGGAGGAAACTCTGGCACTATCTCTGGCATGTCAATGAAAGTACTTTAAACTGTAGGAACCTCAAGGTGGATTGATGATTTTAAATCCTTAATTGGCAAAAAATTAACTACTTTATACTAACTACCATTTTTTCTTTTGCTGTGGGATTTCCTTTGGTACATTCTTTCTGACAGATGAAGGAAGGAAATAAAACGTTTTATGATACTCACAGCAAACCCATTAACAGCTGCGATGACAGGCTTCCTCACTGTGGACACTCTGTTCCAATGAGCCAGGAAGTTTCCACCATAACACTCCTGAAAGGTTCGATTCTGCATCTCTTTAATATCTGCTCCAGCTGAAAAAGACAAGAATAAAGTCGAACCTTGACATGCACAGTTATGATGATACTAATCCAAACTGTCTTTTTAACTCGTACCAGCAAAGGCTCTCTCGCTGCCAGTTATGACGACAGCGCCGACTTCGGGGTCGGCTTCTAAGGCGTCCAGGGCCTTGCCCACCTCCCTCATCAGACCGTCACAGAGAGCGTTGAGAGCCTTGGGTCGGTTCAGCTGAATAAAGCCAACGTTGTTCTTGTCGCCTCGCTTTTCTACCAAAATATACTCGTACTGAACACCTGCATGAGGAGGAAACCAGTTGGGATGAACAGAAAGGACTCTTAAGAAGATAGTTGCAACTCCAAATCTAAGACTGATTAATTTTTTTTTAATCAGGTTTCTTCCTATTAAGACAACAGATCTATGTGGCAAGACCTGGCCTAAATAGCAGCAAGCCAGGGTTTACATTCATTTAGGAATACAATAACTTACAGGTATTGAAACAACAAAAGCTTCCATTCCTAGCTAACACCGGGAAATGGGAAAGAGCGATATGAAAACATTTATCACAATATCTTTTGCTGCTGTCATGGAAACGATAAAGAAATGATGAACAAAAACTGCTCTTGGAAAAACATACCAATTTAAAATTGACTTTCCTAGGGCAACAATTACATAAAGTGTGACTTCCATCTCTACAACGCATAAGAAACTGCATTAAATCATTTGTTTGTAACTCAAGAATGCTCTGTGTAAGAAATGTAATCGTCATGTAATTAATATAGAATTAATCCTACAACAATTCTTATCCTGACAAGAAATGTATTGTGATTATAAAATAGTGCACATCCCTACTTGGAAGCACACCTTTAAACTTCCTGTTAAATATGGGTGTTCTGATACAACACTGATATTACAGTCTTCAGTACTTCAGTACAATTTTATTTTTACTTTGATTTTTCCTTCAGTACTACAGAAAAAAGTATAATGATGTAAACTCTTGCTTAAATTAAGTGCATTCGTGGTTTCGTGCAACGTTGAACACCTGATCTGCCTGATGGAGGGCTTTATTTAGCTACAATAGCTCAAAAAACACAATAGAAATATCAGATAAGCTTGTCCACATACAAATTAAAAGCAGCAGCAAGGTTAGAGACCCTGTTTATCTGCTGCACACCTGGAGGGCATCCAGAACCGCGACCTCCTGGCTGCTTTCTGACCACAAACCTGAGCTGTAGAGGCGGCAAGACGACAGCAGAGCCGCCGCCGCCGCTCTGGAGGGCTTCAGGAGCAAAGCTGCGTTTCTGCACAGGGACGCCATGACAGCAGGACGACGCTGGCATAGACACTGAACTCCGCAGCTAGCTAGCTAGTTAGTTAGCTTCTTCTTCTTCTTTATTTAATTGACGGTTGACTAACAACGTAAGGATGCATTACCGCCACCCAGCGTCATTGATAGCGAGGAGTTCCAGAATTATATTCTTTGCGGTTTTTTAAAATGTGGCAGAGCGTTCATTGTTTTCTTTACTGCCATCTAGCGGTCATATGAGGGAGCACACTCTCAATTCCTTTGTTCGTCACACAAAATGGTCAAGATATTGTTCATTAAATTTATCATGGGAATTAACCCATACATCAGTCTGACTCAAGGCTGATAAACTTAATCCAATCAAGTTTAATTATTAACATTAATATTATAAGTTCAAGTCAAACTATGACGTTTTGGGAAGCCCAAAAGTTTACTTTTGTTGTTTACTTTAGATGAGTCATGTTTATTATAAATAGTTTTACTTATATTAACAATTTAAATAATACGTTTTTAATATTGGGTTGCAAAGAAGTGCAGTTATAGCACTGTTGTCTTGCAGCAAGTTTGTGGTCTTTCTGCAAGGAGTTTGCATTTAGCTCCCTGTGGATGTGGGGGCTCTCGCCTGGTACTCCGGCTTCCTCCCTCAGTCCAAAAACATGACTGAATTCTCCCACCTCTCTGCTTTGAGTGTGTGCTTGAGTGATTGTATGTCTTTGTGGTACTCTGCAAGGATAAACAGGTAAAATAATGCTTTATTATACTAAAATAGCAAAATTCAGACAGTTAATTAATGGACAAGGTAATGTACAGGAGAATAATTTACCCAAGTTCTAGATCTAAGATAACTTAAAGTGTTATAGGTTAGTAAAAATAACCATAAAGAAATGTACAAAAAAAAGACTTACAATCGACTATAAAATTAATAAATGAACGAAAAAAGGAAAACCTCTATTTAAAGAGAAATCTGTTAAATTCTGTTTTAGGTCTGTGTGAGCGCGCTGCGCGTTCCCGCTGTTTGGCCAGGAGCGCATCCATCCTTCTGCATCCATCCTCCTTTTTGGGCCGCATCAGGAAAACAGCAATACGGTCAGCAGTAGTCTATCCGTTATTATGTTATTAAAATGAAAATAATAATAATCAGAGAGCAGCTAATTTAGTTAAATGGGAATCATTTAAGCATCATGCAGGCGAGGATACTTAGATTGTGTATCTATCTCCTCAAATGAATTTATTTATTATTCGATCCTTTATGTTTTGCTAACTATAATTGGAATTACATTAAAATGCAAATTTGTTTCTTATATAATAATTCAAATCTTGAGAAACTGTCATAATCAGCATATCTTTGCACCTTATTTTCGACACTCGGTCGCTATGCATTGTCTTGTCTTCAATCGTCTCATGTTTCTTCGTTATTTACTGTATTTTTGAACGTCACACTTTGTCTTTGTGCTGTTTGTGATGTTCAATGTTGCACTATGGTTCCGGAGGAAGGTATTTTCACTAGGCTACCTGTGCTCAGATGGAATGACTTAAAACGCCTCTTGACTTGACTTATTGGACAGATTATTGTATTTAATTTGACTCTTTTATGAGCATTTATGTGAGTTTCGTCTTTATTATTAAATATTATTAAATATTGGAGAGAATCTACTCAGATCTCAACCTGCCTGCTCCAGCCTGCCCTGGGATAGAGTTGACTCTCCTCCTCCATCTTCTCTCATCAGCATCCTCCTGCTTGCTTTCTCCTCCTGTCAGAAATGAAGCAGCTGCCTGCGACCTGCTGGATCCTCCTGCTGCTCCACGCCTCTCTGTGGGAACCCGCACTCTGTCGGGGAGGAGGACGCGGCGGCTCCCGCGGCTCCTCCCGTGGCTCGGCGGCGCGCAGCTCCCCGGCGGGGAGCTACCGGACAACGGGGACCCGCTCGCGGTTCAGTGCCCCCGGCCGGACGTCGCCGGTGAGGGTGGCGAGCGCGGCGGCGGCCGGAGCAGCCGTGGCGCTGGCGGCGGACGGCTGGTACGCGTCGGCCTTCCGGCGCAGCGGCGCGGACAGCTCCGAGGAGGACGAGCCCGCCCGGTCCAACTGGACCGAGTACTTGATGTCTGGCTCAACCCGGAGCGGATCTTTCCTCTCAGAGGTCGTTCACCTCATCCTTGCGACATTTCCCACAAACTCTGAGCTCCTGCTGGACTTTATACTGTAGTTCCCTGGAAGGACTCAAACGCATCACTGTCATTTTATACCAGTGGACACATGACCAGCATGTCACAGTTTTCACCGAGGAAGGTTTTTATGTTAGGGATGAATATGTGCAAAGCCAAATGCAGCTGTTTTCTAAAAGTTGTCTCTATACTGCCATGTTGTTTGCAGAAGTGCAAAAACTCCCAACAGATTTTTGGGTTGTTTACACAGACTTGGATCTAAAGATAAAACCTCAGATTGATGGCGCCTGAACAACAGACTTGAAGCAGAGCTGGAAACGACACAATCCTATCTGAAATTGAAGCTGCTAAGCAATCCCTAAACTATTTTTATTTTTATTGTATTTCTACACAAATATTACTTACCCACAAAGTTTTGGTTCACTTTCTAAATAACTTTTTTTCCCCCCTAGACAAGTATACTTACTGAATTTTCCTTTTGCCGTGTTCTTTGATAGCATCTTGGGTTTTGACATGCGACATAAACATGAAGCAGGCCTCCTGCTCTGTCATTCGTTTTTCCCTCTGTGTTCATCCTCCCAACGCGTCTCTCTCAGGAACAACAGAATGTTCCATAGCTATAAATGCACTTGAAACTCAGCAACACTTGTGTACATATGAAATAATATTTGTAACCACTGTCTTTCTGCTAATAAATAAGCGGTTTAAACCATGTCAAACCCCTGCCTTCTGTCTCGCAAAGTGAAAGATCCAAAGTATTTAAGTTAAATATTTTTATTTACAAAGGACGTGAGGAGATTAAATTCCGCAATGTGTGACAAACAATCCTTTTTTGTCGACATTCAGGTCGTGAAATAGACCTAAAAATGTCTCAGGTCAGTCCAGCAGCACTTGTCCCAGCTCTCCTTTCCGGAAAGCTCGGATGAAATAGTAAGCTGCTGCCGTGTAGTTTGGGATGGTGACGGTGACGTTTCCTAAAGTAGACAAAGAACAACATTTATTGTGAATGCATAAAATAGAAGGATTACTGTAGATTGAAGGTTAAATTGAAAGATCAAAACCTTATTCATTGTGTTTCCTTTTTTTAAATCAAGTTAAACATGTGAGGAAAGTATAATCATCTCACCCTGAAAAGTATATTTATTAACTATCATTTATATCATTTATTTTACTTCAAATATAATAATTCTAGGACTTAAGCTAGAACCTGTTGCTTTTGTCAGATTGGACTAAAACTAAGCTTTATTTGTAACAAGCACGCCTTGTTTGGCATGAAAACAAACCAAAAAAAGAATGCTTGAGAAATCAGTTATGGCGACTGTCCAGCATAGTGGAGAATCAGTGATGCTGTGGGCCTATTTCACTTCCAAACATTATCAGAATTTTATTATTGATGCATAACTGCATCATGAACTGCTGTAAAGAAAAATCTAGCAGCTGCTGGTAGATTAGTAAATATAGTTCGTCGTCGGATCTCTAAGCACAATAATGATCAAATACAATAAGGTCAGGATAGAAATGATTTACCCGACAGAGATTCAATCTTTCATTAACATCTCAGTCCCCTAAGTCTGGTGGCGCTGTAGCTAAAGGGTGCCTCCGGACAATGTGAGTTTTTTCTGTTCATAGCATCACACCCTTCAGTACTTTTTAAAGCCACAGAGCGCTTCCTCAATTGCAGTGTGACAGAATTAGTAAAAGTCACAGTGCTTATAATAAAAACCAGCCTCAACCTACTTAACACTTTAACCCACCGACACCGAGCCGGGATAATGTTGGGGCCGCTTCAGCAGCAACAGGGAGCGGGGTACAGCTAACCCTCGAGATGCTAGTTGGAGAGCTTGAAAAACTAGGTAAAAATGTAACAGGTGAACTCACATACTCTCTCAACACAGCCTTGTCTTCAATTAATGCCTCACTTCAGTGAATAACCGACAGAGTAGCTGCTCACACCAGCACAATCTCTAAGATGGAAACAGCTCTCTCTGCTCACTCATAATGGAGATCCACTCTGGAAAACTAAGTATCCACATTGAAGTCGAAGCTGGAGTCCAACGTGCAAGCGAATTACGAATTACAACTAGTGGTTGAAGACCCAATTTCCCGCTCCAAACGTAAGAATCTCAGCATCATTGGTGTTACAGAAGGGGCAGAGGATGACTTCATGACTGGGCTGCTTAAAGAAATAATCGGCGACATGCTACAGGATCTGGAACTGGAACGTGCAGACCGCCACTTAGCTCCAAGACCATCCAATGGTTTATGTCTCTTTATTATCCGTTTTCACAAGTACATCCATAAAGAGCGTGTGCTATGGCGGGCCTGGAAGAACCGGGATGTTTCATTCTGTTGCCAGTCCATCAAGATCTTCAGTCCCTCACTCGCCAAACAACGGGCCAAGTTTAACAACGTGAAATCCCTGCTCTACAGAGATGGAATACGCTTTGGCATGGTCTATCCGGCTCGGCTGTGGGTCACTATCAACAGACTCGCGTATTTGACTTGATGCTGAACTTTTCAACAAGAACTTTAACAGTAAGTGAGCTGTATGAACTGTACAGACAGATGTTTCTTTTCTTTTTATTTCCTTTTCTGCGAGGCTTGTTAAGAATAACTTTGGCGGCTCAGAGTGATTACTTTAGTTGTGTTTAGAGGAGCTGCAAACTTGATTATTTATTTGTTATATTCATTCACCGGTGCAGACATGTTGCCTGTTTAAAGACTGTTTTTATAGGAATCAGCTGAATGTTATCTCCTGCAAATTCTCCTGTTGTGGGACAGGTTTAGGATATTTATGTAACATATTTTTCTTTTCACTCTTAGACTTTTTCATACTGGTCATCCTAAATGTTTTCACCCAAACTTGATATAGATGGCTTTCTCAGACCACGTGATGGGACTAGGATCGGTTAGGTTTACAAGTTGCAATGTAAGGGGGCTCGGTGGTCCTATAAAGAGGGCAAGAGTATTTACACACCTAAAAAGCCTAAAGTCTGAAATAATCTTTCTCCAAGAAACCCACCTGCATAACGATGACTACAATAGACTACGGACACCCTGTTTTGGCCACATTTTTCATTCAGGTTTTAATAGCCGATCAAGAGGGAGAGTGATACTAATTCACAAACTCTTATAATTTTCCCCAGAACAGTTAATCTCAGACCCCAATGGTTGTTTTATTATAGTTGTGGGAATGTTATGTCAGCTCTTTTCTCACACCTAATATTTGGAGGAGACCTTAATTTAATAGACCCCACACATGACAAATCTAATTCAAAGAACCTGTTCATGTCCAATATGGCAAAAACCCTTATTTCTCTCATGGATCAGTTAGGGTGTGTAGATCCTTGGCGATTTTACCATTCAAAAGGTAAGGATTTTTTGTAGACCAAATTTTAGTACCCTTAGTGAAATCATGTGAATACTTTCTATAGAACTTTCTTATCACGCCCCCATTCTGATGGATCAGGACCTATCTCCAAGACCTAAACATTCTCAATGGCAACTTAACACAGAATTGTTCTCCTCAGATATATTTCCCTTCAGGATAAATAAAGTATTTTTGATTTGATTTGATGCCTTGTGTGAACTCATGTCAGAGAAAATTTTATTCAGACCAAAAAATCTGAGTCCACGTCCTCTTCCCTCTTGTGGGAAACTCTGAAAGCAGTGTTACGAGGTGAGATCATGTCTTATAATGCTAGAATTGATAAGCAAAGAAAACGGTGTCAGACGAGTTGCTTGCAATCCAGTGCAGCGACGGACAGTACTCTTTGAATCCGGACAGCAATCTTAGAACTGAAAAGTTTAGGCTTCAAACAGAATTTGATAGACTTTCCACAAATAATTCAGAGTCCCTCTTAAGGTCCATAAGGAGCACATACTATGAGCACGGCGACAGGACCAGCAATTGAACTTCTAGCTATGCAATAGAAACTCAGATTGGTAAAAATTAGTCTAACTTGGTCTCAGACGCAAATAAAATTAATTAAGTATTTACTCAGTTTTATACTTCTCTTTGTAGATTAGAAGCGCAATCTGACAAAATACACATGCACAACTTTTTAGATAATTCCCTGAGAAAGACAATACCACTAAAAGCTGCCTTGGTGCCCCAGTCTCTCCAAGTGAACTTTTGGCTGGCCTCAAATCGATGCAGAATGGCAAAGCACTGGGACCGGATGGCTTTCCAGTTGAATTTCTAATAATGATAACATTTTACAACCAACTTGCCCCTTTGATATTGGATATGTTTAATGAATCGTTGGAGAATGGGGCACCCCCCTCTTCTTTAACTCAAGCCTCAATCTCATTACTTCCCAATAAAACCCTAACCCGATACAAATATGGAATAGTGCGACAATTGGAGAACAATCAGTCTGCTCAACTCTGATGTAAAATTATTGGCAAAAATGCTTGATAATCGTTTAGATCCACGTCTTCCCGAGATTATTTCTGATGACCAAACTGGCTTCATAAGAGGCAGACAGCTGTCTTCAAATATTCATAGATTACTTAACATAATAATCTCCAAGCCAAACTCAAATGTAGCAGAAATGGTCATTTCTATGGACGCAGAGAAGGGCTTTCACCGGGTAGAGTGAGAGCACTTATTTTCAGTTTTCAGATTTGGGTTCAGTCAAACAATCATTACATGGCTTCAGTTGTTATATAATAAACCCGCAGCACGCATTATTACCAACTCTACCAGGCTGCCGTCAAGGGTGCCGTCTTTCACCCATTCTATTTGCTCTGGCCATTGAAGCGCTGTCCCTTACCCTTAAAGGTTCGTCATCTTTCACTGGGATTTCCAGATACGGAGTTGAGCCTAAGGTCTCACTTTATGCAGATAAATTATAATTGTACATTTCACAAACTAATTTCTGTATTGGTGGGATCTTGGAAATTGTACATACATTTAGATCCTTCTTGGCCTATAAGCTGAACTTCTATAAGAGTGAATGTTTCCCTCTCAGTGATGCCGCAAAACTGATCCCAGCCCAGGTTTTTCCTTTTCATTTGAAAACCTCCAGATTTTGTTATTTAGGTATCACCATTCTTCTATCTATAAAAATTACTTTTTAAATTAAGTTAATCAAATTAGAACTGACTGCAAGCACTGCAATGCCCTCCTTATATCTCTCATAGGTAGAATAAATGCAGTAAAAATGAACTTACTCCCTAAATCCTTCTTCCTTTTTCAGTGTTTACCTGTTTACCTTCCAAAGTATTTTTTGAAAGATCTAAACCATCATATCTAAGCTTTTATTTGGGCAGCAAAGATCCCCAGGGCAAACTACTCTACTTTACTGTTTAATGCCCTGTGTTTGATTCATTAAAAAAAATAATAATAAATAATAATAATAATATATATATATATATATATATATATATATATATATATATATATATATATATATATATATATATTCACGATGTAAGTTACCTCTTACTAAAGTTTTTTTCTAATTTGAATTGTAAAGTGTTTTTGTTAGTTCTTTTTGTCTTGTTTGTTTTATCTTGAAATTGCAGGATAAGCTAAGGAGGGTTCTGTTAATAGGTTAAGACTAAGAAATACACTGTGTTTCTGATATACCCGTTTTATGCAGCATTTCCTAGCTAGCTAGCTAGAAAATGTGTGTGTGTGTGTGTGTGTGTGTTTGTTTGTTTCTTCTCACCCACTCCAGTGAATGCTTTGACTCGCTGAGTCTTTCCCAGTTTCACAGCGATGCGTTTTAGGACATGCTGGATGTCGTCGCTTGGCTCTTGGAGGTCGTATTTCTCTACATACCTACACACAAACACATAAAAAGTGAAGAATAAGACAAGACAGATTTACAAAAATAAATACACATGTGAATTCCATATTCATACCCAAACTTTCCAAGCCTGTTCAAAGAAAAGAGAAGATAGTCTGCAATGACATCTTCACCCACCAAATGGTCCAGAATAGTTCCTAAGGTGGAGGATAAAATATTTGTTTGGCATGTCGTAAAAATCACGTCCAAACTAAAATGCAACAGAAATAGCTAAGATTAATAATAATAATATATATTAAGCAGGAGCTTAATTTTTCAAACTGTGTTCAGCTCACCACATAAAGCCAGCTTCATGCCCGTCTCCACACTCTCGATCTTAGGGGGCAATACGCCGGGTGTGTCCAGCAGATACATTAATGGTCTCTCAGACACCTGCGAACAAGAACATCTTTAAACACTGCAGCTTTGCAAGCAAAAAGATAATAAACCCACAGAGGTAAACACGTTTTCCAAACACACCTGAATTTTAGTCAGGACGGCTTTAGTTATCCCGGGTTCCCCACCCACACGGGATGCACGGCCTGAGGTTAAGATTAAATTCACTACATTTACTGCTGAGCAAGCAAAATATCATACAAATTTATAAACAAGCAAGGAAGTTTTGTTACCTTTTTTTATATGTGTTCTTCTCAGTGAGTTAATAAGTGATGACTTCCCCACATTAGGTACTCCAATAACCATCAGACAATAATCTCTTTTCTGAAAGTGTAGCATAAAGAAAGCCAAAATAAATAGTACAAAAAAAGAAATGAGAGAAATTTTGTATTTTAATGTCAAATTATGTTGGTATGATGCAAAATGACCCATGCTGTTATTGCTGAGATTTGCTTTTATTCATGTACTCTGTGAGATGAGTGAGGTGAACATTTACTTAAGCTTCTTTATAAACAGAATAAATTAGAGCTAATTAACCTACCTCCTCTCTGTTAAAACGATCGCTGGTTTCTATTATTTCCAACACTATTGGCACCAACTACAGCAAAGTAGAAAGACAAACAGTTACCCTTAATATTTTTACTTGATTTTGGTACGTTACCGACTGTATTAGAACTAAATTTGATCTTTACCTTCTTAACATTGTCATCTCTTTGCTTCAAACAGTCTGTAAAAAGAACATTACTCACTCCATCTTTTTCTAGTTTCTTTAAAATTTTCTGCAGTTTGGACATTAACAAAAATCTTGTTAGTGAGTCTTTCAAAAAAACAAAACAACAACCACATTTTGCTCTAAATGTCAGCAAAGTCCTTTCACCTGCTTGTTAGATAGATCAGCGAGATCCATCTTATTCAGAACAAGGAGGTGAGGTCTGACATTCAGTGAGTCCTGAAATATGGGGTTCCTTCCAGACAAAGGGATTTGGTTACGATTAAGAAATAAAAATCAACAATTTCCAGGTAAACCTTTTACAGCATGGCAGGACTACCTGACTAAAAGATAGACGTTTCCTTTAGGTTCCAATAATTGAGTGGACAAAACATTAACACATAACAGAGAGCTGAACACAAAACAAAAGCAAAGCTATGTGCTTCAGGAGAAAAGGTAATCTACAATCATCAATACTTCCTAACATAAGCGCTGATGATAATATTGAATACAATCCCAAATAGAAACATCTGGCCAGTTATCTCTCCTTCTTGCAGCACATCAATGGGCTTCAATCAAAAATTAAGTCTCAACTTCTGTGTTGTATGAGTTCATTTTTTTACTCTGGTCTCAGTGACCAGAATATTCAACACAGACCCAGTCAAGATGAGCCTGGTAACTCTGGGGGAGCTGCAGGTAAGGCTGCTCAGGTAAAGCATGCACCTGTCCACAGGACAACCATTAATAGTATCTTACATCTGTGAAGAAGAAAGACAATAGCGGTCCTGTCAGAAGTTTGGCACATGTCCACCTACCCAGTAATCATTTGTTAGAAGAAAAATTCAATTAAAAAAGCATGTGAAGCAAAAAAACAAACCCTGATCTGTGGGTTTGGGGGGAGGTAATATGTCAGTAAAGAATTTATAGGACGATAGATTTTGCTACAAAGAGGGCAATCCCAGAGGAAAACCTTTTTGAGGATGAAAAAAAACAAACCAACACACACACACACACACACACACACACACACACACACACACACACACACACACACACACACACACACACACACACACACACA
>JAVLVB010001089.1:2352392-2365296 GCA_032876305.1 Orestias chungarensis
AGTCTGTGGTTGCAATATCAAAACTGAGGAAAAACAATATATACATTTATATTCTAATATTACATTATGTCTTCATATAGACAAATTTATACTAAGGTAAAAGTCTTATTCAGATTGAGGATATTCTGGCATCGTGGATTTCTATGATGGAGTCCACATTTTTTAGGTTGGCCTTCATCTGCTTCAGCCCTGCAATCATAAGTTTTTGTTTTTTAACAAATCGAAGAAACTGTTCAAGTAAAGATGTGAGTATTATTGCTGAGGTCGTCACCTTTCGCCATGTGTCCCGGGAACCAGTGGGCCACCTCCCGGCCTCCGAAGTCGAACACCGTCCGAAATGCGTCCACATTTCTGAGAGCCTGGAATAGTTTCATCACCTCAGATTCTCTAAACCAAACAACCTTCCAGCTCTCATTTGTTGTACATGAAAACTTGATCTCCTCCGAACGTGTTACCCTGTTTACGCACCGACTCGAATCTTTTCCATACGATTCTGTTCCGCAGCGATTTAAGACTTCTTTGCGTGAGTTTTATTAACTGTTGTGAGAGCAACACTGCCACCTGGAGGCGGACTGTCGCACTACATCTAGATTACTTTAGATTCACTTGAGTTGGTGTCCTTTCTTTTTCTAAAATCGTATTGCTTTCATTAACTGTGAAGCATTTTGTTCTGTACAATTGTGCTAACAAAGACTGATTGAAGGGCATGTAAACAAAAACTAAGTAGAGTTTAAACATTAGAACTTGGATAAGAATCAGACAAGTCTGTTCGGTTAGAAATGTATTTAAAATTAGTTGGAGGGTAAAACAAATTATTAAGGTAAACAAAAATATTAATATTGCAGTAACATTAACATTTTTATACGAAATATGGCTACAAATTCCTAATATTAATAATTCCTAAAATAAAATAATTCCTGAGTTGTTAAATGACTAAAGTAATTTTAAACCCAAAATTTCTTATTTTCATGCCATTCCTTACAGACAATAAATCTGTTAAAATAAATGTACAAATGTAGACTTAATTCAAAGGTATTAACAGTTTATTAACAGTAGCCAGACTGATACAGTGAAAAGCTTACAATTATGTAGAAAAATAAGTATTTGTATTTTAAATAAGTAATTTATAATCAATTTTAAACATGAGCTTTCTTTCAATAAACGTTTACAAAAATGTCCATATGGCTTAAGTGTAGTTCAGTTTCAGTTCATTTGATGAAGGCTGTTGGTTAAATTAAAAAGCACTTTAAAAAAAAGCAGTTATTAAAAACATTTCATTAAACCCAAATTTCCTCATTAGAAGGTTTCTATTAGTCTGATGCAATATTGGAATTTCTAAAGCTGTAAGTGGCAAATCACTTCAAACCATCAGTCTGCGTATAATTAAGCTATAAAACGCATTTCAGTTAGTTAACTCAGTAACTGAAATTAATGCACTTTTCTATAATATTCAGATTTATTGACATCGTCTGTAAGTTGTATCTTTAAAGCAACACATTTATATATCTTCATCTGGACAATCCATTATTGCATTCAGCCGTTTCTCAATTTTTAGTAACCAATTTGAAATTAATCAGTTTTCACACAAATGTACAAATAATCTCACACACCAGGTTTTGTAAATTATGCAATACGTTTTATAGAAGCCAGCAACAGGTGTGGCTCTTTTACAGCTTTGATGTTGAGCGCTCGGAGGGACCACTGGATGAGTAGTGGGAGATGAGTCTGTCGGCTTCTCTCCACCCACTGAGAAGTGCTCCATGGACAGTTGAAAAGTAGCAGAGATGAGTGGCCTCTCCAGCAAACAACACCTGCAGAGGCTTAAAAGAAGTCAGAAAGTTAAAACTAAACCGTCAAAAAAGTAATCATACAATAAGTTAAAACTATTGAAAGGCTTTTACTTGTGAAGACATGTAATAAAATCACTTGGGTTGAATAAAAAAATATATCAACCAACCTTTGATAAACAACAAAACATGATATATTACTATACATAATCACTTCATGAACTACAAAAGATAAACAGATAGATAGATTTTTGTCTTCATAAAGCTAATCATTCTCTTTTATTGCAGTTAATATGAAGTATGTGAACCTGCAAAAAGCAAAATCAAGGTCTGATAGAACGGATGGATGAATGGACAAGGAAAACCCTTTCATTGCTGACACCCCCCCCCCCCCCACAGTTTTTAACAAATCGTGAAAATCAAGTTTTGAATTAAGTTACTTTTTCACATGATCTCGTGTCAGATGGTGCCCACTTGTTTATTCGTCTATATGCACATACCTGTGCTTTTGATCCATTCTGGGGAAGAGGCTCCATCATGTTCTCCAGATCCTGCTCTGAGCAGCCCATTGCCAGGTGGCTGTAAGATCCGTTTGTCCAGGGATCGTGAAACCAGCAGGAGCGCAGGAGTCTCCGAGGAGTGATGGAAGGATTCCCTGAACAGAAAAAATGGTTCAAAAATACAGAAGAAACCTGTTAACTGAAAGTCTAAAAAGTGATATTTGCCTGATTGGTTTGGTAGGAATTACATCTTTTTTCCCTCCTTACCACATATTACCATGAGTGTCAAGTCAAATACATAAAGAGTTTTTTCCATTTTAAAAACTCACCTGTGAATCTGCGGATAAGTTGTGTGAGAGCATGTGACACCTCCTGCTCAGACAGTGTCTCCATATGTTCAGATTCATGGCCTGCTATCCAGCCACAGACAAGATGACCATACCTGAAAAAAACAAAGCAAGAGAACACATCTTTTACCAAACAAGAAACTTAGCATAGGGTGGATACTCCGAGCATTGTCTGTGTATGCAGACCTTTCAGTAGGTTTGACAACAGTGAAGCCAAACAGTTTCTTTATCCAGGATCTATGCAAATCTGGGACCTCATCCACCATATCATCCTGATCAAAAAAAAAAGATAAAACAAACGTGGAACACAAGCTAATTGAGCTTTAATTGAGAAGTGATCCATCCGTAAAATAACAGCTGACCTCATCCTCCCACACCAGCTGAATGACGTCACAGTCGGCATCCCACCACGGCTCGTCGAACTCCGCAAATATCTTGTTGTTAGTTCCAAACCCGAGTCTCTGAATAGAGTGCAGCTTGTGAAGAGGTAGAGGAGGGTAGAAGAGGCTTGAATAGTGTCTCTTTAGGTATCCTATTAAAACAGTAGTATAGGGTTCTGTTTAGCATATAAGCAAACTATTTAAACAAGATTAATTCATTTTTAGATAGAAGAAGTAAATAAATATATGTGAATGCAGCAACGTAAATTAATGTCAATAAGACAAATACTGTAGACATAAATTACCTAAAGGCACCGTTACGATCACGTGATCCGCGAGAATCCGTTCCCCATCCTCACACTCCACCGTTACGGAGCTTTGTTCCCCCAGGACGTCGCTCCAATGGACACAGCGCACAGGCCGATTGTAACTCACCAAACCATTGGGGAGCTCAGACATCAGGTTTGTAATGAGACCTTCATAGCCACTACACAAACAAGAAAGGATCATTTAAACATTAATAGTACAAGACATAAACATGACAGAATAATAAAGGGTTTGTTTGTTTATATTTAGATATTTAGTCTGAGGACATTCACTTGGTAAAATTTAAACTGTTTTTGTTTTTTACTAAATTCATAATTACTGCTAACTAAATGTTGGTTGGCACATATTCCTCCCAAATTAAGGACCCATATTTCTACCATCTAGTGCTCAGACGGCAAAGTACATTTGATTAAACAGTGGATTTGCCTAGTAAACCAGTTTAATTGACTTCATCTATTTGTCCATGTTGCTAATTAATGTCACATTTAAAATTTCTATAATTGGATCAACATTATTAATTTAAACATCCAGTAATTTACTATCTATTAGTACCAAATACATCATTAGTATATATTTGTAAAAAAAAACGTAAGGTAAAAAAAGGGTTAAACGTCATACAAAATGTAAAAAGTTAAAGTATCAAACAACATGTAGAAATGATTAAATGCACTGTCACAGTACTTCCTGATTATGATATTGCCTCCATTAACATTAAGAGGACGAATGTGATTAAACGAGTTTGCAGCTCCACATTTGCCTCAGTGGATGTCATCCAGTAGATAGAAAGGTGGATGTGGGCCAAGCTCATCCCGCTGCTTTTACACACTGAGCATGATGATAGTGGAAGTTTAAAAAATAATACCTGCATCAGAGAGTGAGAGCAGTACTTTGGTGTTTTCAAGTACTCAAGCCTAGCATCACTGGATGTTTCAGGAAGATAGAGACTTAAAACATTGGTAACTCAACACAGAAATGGTGTACTTAAAAAAAAAACCTTCAAAAGGGTCTATTGGCTATCAAAGTACCCAGTTTTATATCAAAACTACAGATATTTAAATCAAAATGTCGGTTTTATGAATATCTCAAACTATTTGTTGCAAGAAAGTATACATATTTTTTTTTATTGATATACCAAGTGGGGACAGCACTGTAGGAGAGGTTATTGCACCACAACAACACAAATACGTACCCTGGGAATGTACAGTCCAATCCAGGAAAGATCTTGTATTGGCCAAAGGCTCCCAGACCCACCTCACCTAAACTGTGTGCCCCATTAACACAACACTCTCTCTTCAACATGCTGCTGATCATGCACAGACGCAGGGATCTGGTGGCTGAGTCGATATCTTCCCATTTCTGTGCAGATCGTTGTCTCACCTAAATATAGCAGCAAAACTAGAAGTCACTTCAACACCAGGGACAACTCGGATATTTCAGTCAATGATAGTTGCTGGAAACCCATCTTGAGAAATTGAATTTAATAGACAAACAACCTGCGAGCGTATGAAATCTCCCACACTGGCATAGGGCTCCCCTTTTTGATTCTGAAACTCTGTGCATTCATTCAGCAGCTCAGTGAACATCTCCTGAGCTGGATAGACATCCTCGTCAGTCAGCTTCCGACCTGCAAACATGAGAGAAAGTTAAAAAAAAATGTAAATCTCGAGCGAATTAAACTTTACACAAATGCTACAGAAAATAAACACATGTCTGTTTTTATATGCATTAATTAAACAAATATTTGACCTTAAAATATGTTTAGTTCGTTTCATCCTTCTCCCATGTTTTGAAGTGACTTGCATGAGACTCAGACTGTTGACTACCTGAACTGCTGAAGATATTGGGAACCCACGGTGAATGTCCTCCATAATCCAAGGCCTGGTTCTCTGGGGTCAGGGCCTCTGGGTCCAGGAGCCCATACTGGCGGGCCAGACAAAACACTGGGTTCTCTTGAGAAGGTCCATGGATCCAGTTTGCTCCAATCTCAACGACTTTATCACCTAAGCAGGACAAATTTTTAAAACTCTGGCAAAACTGATCAGAGATAAAACCGTTTAAGCTTTTCTTGAGCATTACAATCTACTAAAAACACAAGAATTCATTTATTTTATTTATTACGTACTCTTTAGATGTCTAAGATGTCTGCACAGCTGCTATACTTCTAGATAAAAAGTGTGACAAGATATACATATTTCCATGAAGTAGAACAGATAAGACTTTATGGTTCCAGAGTAAAACCTTTCTTTATACCAAGCATGACAACTAAAATGCAAAGGTTATGTCTTATCAAAGCATAATTTTTTTTAATGTTTTACAGAAAAAAAGGGAAAAAATATAAGGCAGGTGGATCTAAATCCACAATGCACCACTTTAGGTGCCATGCCAATCGCGCCTCCTTCATTTAGCCTAGCTCATGGCTCTAACTTGGTGCATGTCTGTAGCACATATCTGTGAGAGAAGCCCTTCTCAGCGATGACAAACATAGACGAACTTGTAGCCAAAAAAAACATGCCAGGCGTACAGCTTTGATAAAACGAAATAAGGCCAAAGAAAACTGAAAGATTTTGATTAGTTAAAGCGGAAAATTTTATTTCTATTTTCAGGTTTGTTATGCAGCATGTTCATATTTTGAATTTGTAGAATTTTGACAGGATATATTTGATTGAGAGTAAAATCTTTTGGGATATTTTAGTAGTTTTAGATTTATTTTTATTTAAAAAAAATATAATATTACATTAGAGCAAACACATTTGAATGTTTGTTCTTCTAACGTTTACTTTTTTCCCCCTAACTTGTATGATTTAGGTTGGATATATTTTCTATGGAGAGGATAACATTATCAGTTATTTAAGGTTTAAGTTGATTTATTCCAGAATAAAAGTCCTGCCTTTATATATTCATATTAATGTTCAAAAAAGGTTTTTACCGATTTTACTTATGATGTGCTCGAAAAGCCAGAGCAGCAAACCACAGCGATGATAAACCTTTTTGGTAAAGAAGCGTTATTTCAACTGTTAAGCACAGTGGAGGACCTGTGATGCAACTGTGGGACCCATATTAGAGAGCAAGGCTTTATTAGTTCAGCAGTCTAAGTTAAAACTCGGTCACCTTCTTATTCAGTAGGATATTAATCAAACCAATATTGTCTGAGTATAACGAATAGACGGTGATGAATATTATCATTGTATTGTATTCTGCTCTGCATATGTGAATTTTAGTAATCTAGAATTACTAAATTATGTTATTGTGTAGATTACTGCAAGATGTCACACTCCAATATTTTTTAGATTACTTAAATGTTTTCTGAAATCGAGACTTATATATGTGAACAGAAATTGGGAATATAAGAGAGTGTAAACATGTGTCACTTTTTGAATTGAAATAAATAAACTTGTTGTTTGTAGCCATTTTTCATCGTTCACATTAAACTCCCAATATACATGTAAATGTATACATGAATATTAAATACAATCATTTAAATCCCGCTTTAATGTTCTCATCCGACATAAAATGAATGGAGTGGATGAGAGTTTGTGTGTAGTTAGGAAGAAGTTTATCCTTTCTCACTCTCACCCAGTCTGCTTGTTTTTATTCGTCCTCCGCTTCTTCCGGTCGCCTCCAGTATCCTGACATTAGTGAAGCCGGACTTAAGCAGCTGGTGAGCCGCAGCTATCCCTGCTATCCCGCAGCCCACAACGACAATGTTTACATTCCCGTTTCCAGCCATAGCAGCGCCTGGCGTCCTGGAAAGAATGGTCTCCTTCTATTTCCGCCTAACGTAGATTGGCGTCGGAAACATTTTCCGCTCACGATTTTCAGAATAAAAGCTTTTTTGAACTTTAACTTTACAGTAATAAGAAATAAACGAATATTTATATGATTAACTCATACCCCCCCCCCCCCCCCCACACACACACACACAAAAAAAAAAAACAAGAAATAAACACTTAAATATAATATTTTTGTTTCTATGCATATCCATCAGTGAATTTAGTATTTATCTAAATGTCTCATGTACTTTAAGAAATTACTTCAAATGTATATTATAGGAACTATTTAGCAAATATCCTAAAAATTTACCGACACATCATTATTGTAAACAGAAAATTGGATACTTTCATGTAAAGATTTGACAACGAATCATTATAAAGTTATATGTGTTTTGACTGTAACTCCCCATTATTTCTGTCTGCTCCACTGTTTATAAAACCATTTGTCTTATCTATATACATTTTTTATGTACATATTGACTAATTTGTGTCAGTTATAATTTTCTGATGCTACAGCTCTCTCCAGTTTTATATAAATAAATATACATACATATATATATATATATATATATATATATATATATATATATCAAGTCCATATATATAGGTTAATCAGCCTGGATTGGCCATACAAACAGTTCATAAAATACCATAAGTGACATTTTTTGCAGAGCTTTAAAGAGCAATTATTATCTATTGCACACACACACACACACACATATATATATATATATGTGTGTGTGTGTGTGTGTGTGTGCAATAGATAATAATTGCTCTTTAAAGCTCTGCAAAAAATGTCACTTATGGTATTTTATGAACTGTTTGTATGGCCAATCCAGGCTGATTAACCTGCAAATTTTGATTTACTGAATGGTTCTGAAGCATGACACTAACAATGGTCTTGATTCTGACCAATTTTCCTTTTGAAATAACGTTCGATGTAGGTGTTAAGAGAAAAATTTGTATAAAGGTCATACAAGTCCATACTGAACTATGTCAATCTGTTGCTGCTTCTTAAAGAGGACATTGTAGTATTTGCCTTCCAGAGAAAATGGATGCCAAAACTAAAAAATAAACACATGTATGTAAAATTCTCTTGAGCTTTTTAAAATCAGAATTCCTATGCTTGGCCACCAATTTTAAGAGCCAACCCTTTTACAACAGAAAAATACAGAAACGAACTAAGACTGAAATAAATTTATTCGGTTACTTCAACACATATTCATTCATTACTTAGTCTAAGCAGTTTATTTATTGTATGTTTCTGTTTTAAATATTTAGAGTATACTGAACAGAAAACCTATTTACACCCCATCACATTGCTTTGCTGCACACTCCCATCCACAAACCTGTTTCCACTACAAAATTACTACATTTTAACTAAATCACTGACCCAGTTTAATCTACTCCCTTACAGATTATAGTGTTTGTTAATGTCAGAATATTTTAGGTTATCTAGCTGCATGTTTATGGACTTTGCCTCTGCTGATCCCATATATATTCCTAGAGTCTGTACCTTGCAACATATTTTCCAGCTATCAACAGAACCACTTGTAAAAGTATGCATTTATGACAAGGCAGGACTTTGGTGTGTTCTGAGAAGCAGCTTCAAGGTCCATTGTTGATCATTGGGGAAGATGTTCCATATCTGGTGTCACCTGATAAGAAAGAGATGAAACATAATTTCCTCCTGAGATGGGTTTTTAATCTTTAACTGCTCTGGTCTGAATGGAGGGGTCTGGTCTAAGAGTAGTGAGAGATGATTCTGTTGGCTTCTCTCCAACCAGTGAGGAGCGCTCCATGGAGGCTGGAGTAGTAGCACAGATGAGTAGCCTCTCCAGCAAACAACACCTGCAGTGGCTGACACATAATCATATATGAAATAAAGGAGGGCAAATATAAGCTTGTATTTAAATTAAAAAAGTGAATCTGTGTACCTGCTCCTCTCCTCTCTTAGGCAGAGGCTCAATCATGTTCTTAAAATCCTGTGCCGAACAACCGATTGCTGGGTGGCAGTAGGATCCTAACGTCCAGGGATCTTGAAACCATTGGCTACACACGATTCTCTTTGGTGTGATGGTACGGTTTCCTAAACACAGAAAAATAAGATGAAAACTATTTATTTTAAACAACCTACTGAAACATGCAATTTAATACCAACTTTGATTTGAACATTCACTACTTGAACTTTTCCACATTTTGTCATTATGAACCAAAAGGCTTAATGCAAGTAGCTGGAATCTTATTTAAGAGATTCCAAGATAAGGAATTGGGGCAAGAAGGATAACCACATGGTTTTCAGCAAACTAATTATTTCCTCTAATAAAGGATTTTAAGTATAGCAAAGTGTGAGGAAAAGGTGTATATTTGCATTTATTAGGAGGTACTCATGGAAAAATAGTTGAAAGTAGCTTTGGTTTAGTCATGACTTGATTTTTGTGATTTTATTCACAACTGTGCAAAAGAAGAGGATAAATATAAAGCAAACACCAAAGAAAACCACTTCAACAACTATAGCTTGACTGACATTGATCTTCTAATTTATCAGTAAACCAATAAACAATTTAAAATGTGACTTGCATTTGAATGTATTCCATTACACTTTGCAGAACCGTCTTTCAAAGACATTCCAGTTGTGAGCGCCAGTCTCTATCTGCCTTGCAAATCTAGAGAATTAAATGTACACCCAATCTTCTCAGAAAAAAAGCTTAAACTAGGTGAGTTAATTTTCAAGTCTAGCCACACATTCTCTGTTTAATTCAGGTCTACACCTATCTAATCCATAAAAAGTATTTTAATCTAAGCCATTCTACTGCAGCTGTAGTTGTGTGTTTAGTGTAGGTAAACTTAAGCCCCAGCCACAAGTCTTTTGCAACCTCTTAACTGGTTTGCCTTGAGTATTGTCCTGTAAAAAGCACCACCTAACATCACATGGGGTTACTGTATGACAGTTGGTG
Source organism: Orestias chungarensis (assembly GCA_032876305.1). NCBI lineage: Eukaryota > Metazoa > Chordata > Actinopteri > Cyprinodontiformes > Cyprinodontidae > Orestias > Orestias chungarensis. The sequence goes on from JAVLVB010001089.1 coordinate 2,362,461, forward strand.
AACACCCTACAGAAAAATCCTTTTCAAATTGTTTGTGAAATTTCTGCATGTATAGAACCCAGAGGATAAACATAATTAGACTTGGTAAGTCAAGTTACATTAAAAAAATTATAAATTTCGGTTGTAAAAAGAAGAAAGTGGCATCTGCTCATTTTTTCTGCAATAAAATGTACGGATCACCTGTGAATTTATGGATGAGCTCTGTGATAGAGCGCCTGACTTCCTGCTCAGGCAGTGTTTCCATGTGCTCGGCCTCATGTCCAGAAATCCACCCACAGAGAACATGGCTGCCCCTGTGGGATTCACAGTCACCATACGGTTAGTTTTCTCACCACCTCTTCTTCAGATTTGTTAAATTAGCAAAACTTTACAAAGAAAAATACATTTCAGAGGGTTTCACCACAGTGAACGAAGAGACCTTCCTGATCCAGTTTTGGCTTATGTCCAACACATGATCTGAAATATCGTTCTGTAAACAAATCAGAAATTCATGAAAAAATTATCTAGCCAGAGCTTTTTATGCTAAAGAATGAATCTAGATTTGGACTCCATACGATTTTAGAAAAAAACTACTTTTTTGCAGTGCAGATTCACGAACCTCATCGTCCCACACCAAGTAGATGATCTCACAGTCAGCATCCCACCAGGGGGTTTCAAACTCAACATGGATTTTGTTGCAGGTTCCAAATCCTATTTTTTGAATGGATTGCTGTTTCTTGATGGGAAGTGGAGGTGAGAACAGACTTGAATGGTGTTTTTTCAGGTACCCTGCATAACAAACAGATAAATAAAAAAGTTATGGCTTTCATTACACTCGACTAGATCATAAGAGCTTTTTTTTAGATCTTTGCAATAAAAAACTGGTTACATACATGTCAACAAGATCTATACACTACCAGAAATTGTCTTACTCACTTCCCCTATTTGTACTGGTTAATGTTATTTTGGTTATTGTAGCATCACGTTTTCCTGTAGCTGGATTATTAACAGATATGCAAAAAGTAAAACAACATAAATATGAATGGGAAGAAGCCCACCTAGAGACACAGTGACAATAACATGATCAGCATCCATCTCCTCCCCATCCTCACTCTCCACTTTGACCTGATATTCTCCACTCTCTCCATTGTTCCAGTGAACGCAGCGCACAGGCCGATTGTAGGACACCAAGTCTGTGGGGAGCTCTGACATCAAGTTGCTGATTAAGCCCTCATAGCCTCTAACAGATGAGAGCACAAATGCAACAAGTCAGGATATGCAGATAAACACAATTAATAAAAAGCAGGTAAAAAAATTTAGTATGTCCATCTCTGTATCTGGCAGAGAGCACTTTTTTTTTGTGTTGTACTCTTTAGTGTGTCTGATCTTTAAGTAGAACAGCTTTAATATTGATTAAAATCTGATCATAAACAAAATGGGCAAAGTTAAAATCGTTACATTGGCAGAAGAGCAGCGAATGATGCAGAGCACAAGAGCGATATGAATAGTGAGTGGGGTATTGGTGACAGCCAATGCTTAATGCAATCAGGCTAAAGATATAAAACTATTTTTTTATAACTCAAATATGATACTAACTTGACCATTGTATTATATATTTTTGTCAAATCTCAGCAGAATCTAATATTTTCTGTAGGATTGCGTTGTACTGGTTTAAATTAGACTGACATCATCAATGTTTTTATTTTATTTTATTAATCATTAGTAGAAATATCTGAATTGGATTTTAGATGAGGTAGAGTAGGAAATTGCTAAATGTATCAAGAGAACTTCCTTACTAGTTTCATGAGACCAATTTAACTTTAACTCCATTATCTAATGGAAAAATTATAAATTTGTATATCTAACAATGATTTCTATAATGTGGTAATCTGATCAAGAAGTATCATATTAAAACACTAGACCGTCAAAGACAATAAAGAGAGAAACATACATTAACGTAGTGGCACTTTCTTTTTGTCCTTTTTACATAAATAGGCTTTTAAAAAAAGAACAAAACACATTTTTTCGTAGTAATCCACAATGTATACAAAAAAAAAATTAAAAAAGAAACTCAGTGAAATAAAGAAGTCACAGTCACATCACAGAGATTTAGCGACTTTTTGTCTTGGGTACAACACTATTTTTATTTTTTTTATTTCTCAACAATCATAAAATCTAGTAACCCTAATTGTTAGATGTCAAACGGTGCATCTATAGTAAGTTTTTCTCAATTATATCACATCAGTAAAACTTCCTAGACTTCCATATTCAGCAACATCAATCCAAAGACAATCCCTCCCTTACTCTGTGAACAGTCTTTACAGGTTTCATGTGTGCAAACCTTGGGAATGTGCAGTCCACTCCTTTTATACTCTCGTACATAGAAAATCCAACAAGATCTAACTCCTCCATTGAGTGAGTAGCACTTGAACAGCATTCCTCCTTCAGCATGGTACTGATGGCACCCATCAGCAGCTGCCTGGTGCTCTTATCTTTATTTTTCCACCTCTTATCTGCTCGCCTTCGTACCTAAATGAACAAAACAACAAAACAAAAGAACATGTAAGGATTGCTTACATATTTTTTAATTCTTTATGCCTTTTTTTTTCTTGTTAAAATGTACCTCAGATTTCATGAAATCCCCAACACTTGGCCAGGATCTTTTTTTGTGAGTCTTGGACTGTGGGGTATTATCCAGAAGCTCATGAAACAATTCCAGCGCTGGTTCTATAATTTCAGGATTCACCTTCTTACCTAAGAGTCGAGAAATTTATATATATATATATATATATATATATATATATATATATATATATATATATATATATATATATATATATATATATATATATATATA
>JAVLVB010001089.1:2365396-2429025 GCA_032876305.1 Orestias chungarensis
TTTAGGACCCAGGAGATTATAGTCACGCGCCAGACAAAACACTGGGTTCTCTTCGGATGGACCGTGGATATAAGCAGCCCCAATTTCTATAACAGTATTACCTGTGGAGGAAATGTGTGGGGATTCAGTATTAACATTTGCTGTCATCATTAAAAAATGAAATTGAATTGTTTTATTTTATTTTTTAATTACTGCAAACATACAGAGAACACATAAAAAAAGTTCTTATGAGTTCTTCCTCTCTTACGTTGTATTATAAAGCGTTAGGTTATCCTGAGCTGTGCACTACTGTAGGCCTAGAGTGTTTAAAAATAAACTTATCACTTTTTAAAATCAGCTACTTTCTTCTTTTACTATAAAATTTGGAATAGTTGCTGCTACTATTTATCTATTCATTTTAACGTAATGCTTTATTTCCATTTTTTCCCCTCCATAGAAGCTACACCTGGTCTGCCATTGTTAGCTGGGACCCCTTCCTTAAAGCGGACAGCTGCCAGAAACTGCAATCTCTTTAAAGTAATTTAAATCATTAACTGAACGTAATGCACAGGCTTATAACTAGTATAAGTTGGAATGTAGCTGTGATTAGATGTAAATGACCTTCATTGTGAAAAAACCTTCATGGACCTGTTGTGAATTGGCAATTTATAAATAAACTGAATTTAAAAGTAGAAAAGACAACAACGGAACATCTCAGCAGTCGGGGGATTTTAAATATTAGCTGAATAATATATACTATTAATAAGCTTGTATTTAAATTAAATACAATGGCACAACAATGAGTATTTATATTAAAAAATAACTATTTTTAGCAACTATATGCAAAATCAAGTAAAAACAGAAAGATAATGTTAATGTTGATTAAAGCCTGATATATTCACATTACATGGGATATATTTATAGTCGTAAGGCAACCAAAATTATTAATAATAAAGTAAAAAAATATACACTTTAAGAAAGCAAATACTATAAATGAATAATGATCAAACCAATTAAACCCAAATACTATTTATATGTAGGTTTAATACCTCTACTTATGGATTCTTTGAGAAACACAAAAAAAAAAACTAAAACAAACCAAAAATCTAGTTTACAACTCTTAATAACAAAAAATTAAATATCTGTGTTTTAAGGATGTGTCCGGGAAGGATTTGTGTTTTATGAAAAATGACTTAAGCTACAAGCTTTTTTTTTCTTCTTTTCCCTAGAAGTTAACTATAAGTTTTTTTTTTGTTGTTTTTGAAATATGAGATTCATCTTTAAATACCGTTCTCTCTAAATGCTTTCTCACCCAGTCTGCTTGTTTTAATTCTTCCACCGCTTCTTCCGGTTGCCTCCAGGATCCGGACGTCAGTGAAGCCGGATTTAACTAGCCTGTGAGCGGCTGCTACCCCTGCTATCCCACAGCCTATTATCACTATCTTTGCATCCATGTTTTCAGCCGTAGTTGCTTCAGTGCCTCTGATAAACTGCTGTAAAAGGTTTACTCTTTATATTTACCTTCACTTCTGCTTCCCTCTTCTGTAAAACTCACATCTTTATAAGCTTTTAATTATAAAGCTTGGCTTTCTAGGAAAGAGCTTGAACACACCTTAGCTCCACCTGTTCTGTGTGTGTTTCACCAGAATGTGGGCGTTTCCGTGAAATTAAGCAATTCAAAAGTGAACAAAGCAGTCTATAGAGAATCAACTAAAGCAAAAAATATAATTAAAGCGAGTTATCCTGATCTTTATGGACTTGTAATGGAAACAGTCATTTTTTTAGGGTGAACAGCAGTGGTAATATCCTGGTTTGGTAAAGGGTCATAAAAAGCCTGTTAATCTTTCAAACCTCCCACATTTTTAATAAAATATTATCTTCCCCTGGGCTGTTTTCTATTGCTTGGCTATAATCTATTCCAATAGACTGATCAGTCTTACTGCATTTATTGCTCCAAAAATATAGTCAGTCATAATTGCATGGTGGTAAAACTGTAAAAGATACATTTAGTCCCATTTACTGATGTCATCAGGTCATTTCATTAATAATTTTAAGGCTGCAACCGCTTTTCCCCTTTTTTCTAGGTGTATCCAGGGTGGCACTAAGTCAAGGGATAGCATGAGACCACACACCTCAACTCAACCCGAAGGATAAACACAGCACTGACTAGCCATAGGGGGATATAAATTTCCGGCTTCTGTGATGTTGGTAGTTACTTAGGCACATTTTTGTGTGGGACAACTTTAAAGTTAACATGGGCTTTCAACCCACAGACCTCTTATCACTTTCCCTCAATCACGTTACACTGATTTTGGCAGATAAAGCCTCCTTGGTCAAAATGACAAAGTTTTTGGGAGAGATATGATTTTCATTGTCCTCATTTTCATCATTCTGAAGATTTGAAGTCTCATACTAAGCAATCTCATTTACTGGAATATAAATTATACTCTTCTGATCTAGTAGATACATTTTTAACCTGTCAGAGCCCCCATGTCCTTTGTTTTAAGCTTTTCGCCTCTTTTATTTTCTCGGTCTGTGTTTCTAGGTCATCATTAGCTCGATCATGGTCGGTGGTGTCATCAAGCAGAATGCCCGGTGACTTCTTTTAAGCTGCAGCACGCAAGCATTTTCTGTAAAGGTTTAATTAGATTAGATTCTTTGAGGGCTATTTTCGTCTTTCTTTCATTGTTTCCCCCCCTTTTCTATTATTCAATTGTTCATGTTTTCTCCAGCTTCATATTCCTAGCTGTGTCAGTCTTTTTCCTCAATGTGGGCCTTGTTGGTGTTTGGCAGGGAAGTGTGGTTTTTCGAAATGCATAACCCAAATTAGAAGTAGAGCTTGTTTTCTCACTTGAAAATTGATTGTTTGCTATTTGGTTCAGAAAAGTTGGTGACCCCATCTTGGCATTATGCCCCATTGCTATTGTTGATCTCAAATTGTGAATGTCATGTTTAATTAAGAAAATATAAAAATACATTACAAATATTCACAGGTATTTGGCCCCAATGACATTTTTGTAACCTTATTGTGCTTTACTCTAATGAATGGAGGCTCTTGTTTATAGGATAAGTATACAACCAAATGGAAAATATATTGTTGAATCTTCTCTGATTCTCTTGACACACCTTGCAAAAACCACACTCTAGGCTACTGTTTTATTTATCTATTTAACAAAACACCAGTAATTAAAATTGTATTTCCTTTTAAATGGACGTCAATGTATATTGAATATTGATATATATTCGAAATATAAAAAAAATATTATCGATTCAAATTAAATTCAGAATGTTGAACAATGCTAGCTTGTTCTAACAAATTAGAATCTAAAAAACTAATGTGATCCTTAATGTAGTTATGCCTGATCTTTTTATTTCAGTGTTATAGTGACACCAAATGGACACAACACAACAGAGCAGGCTCCAATACCAAGTGACATTATAATGTAAAAGAAGTTTAAGATTCAGTTTTTTAAATTGTTTAAAGTTTTCACATTAATATATCTATCTATCCTTATATCCATACATTTTCTGTACACCCTGGGAGTGGGTCTGCTGGTGCCTTTCTCCAGCTTACAACGGGCGAGAGGCAGGGGTACACCCTAGACAGGCAACACAGAGACATACAACCACTCATTCACACACTCACACCTAAGGACGATTTAGAGTACCCAATCAGCCTAACAGCCATGTTTTTGGAATGTGGAGGAAGGAGGAAGCCGAAGTACCCACGCATGAGAACGTGCAAACTCCTTGCAGAAAGACCCAAGACCCAAGGTGGAATTGAACCCAGAGCCTTGTTGCTGCATGTGCTTACCACTGCGCCACTGTACAGCCTCTATCTTTATATCTATCTATCCAGTGAAGAGGAAAATGTAATTATTTGTGGAAAAAAGAAATCCAATGAAACCAAATCCAATGTTGTTATAACCCGTCTCCAACTCCTGCATCTATCATCCTTATATATGAATAGACTTTTATTTTCTGAAGCTAAAACAAAACAATGTGTGAAAGGATGTAAAAAAAGTCATGCAGTATTAATTGAGTAGTCTATGAAAACTACATATCAGAACATGATTCAAATGCTTGCTTTTTGTTGTCTGCTATATAAACAGATAAACGAATAAATTGATCAATATTTATTGCAACCTAATAACAGACAGACAACAACAGAGAACATAGACCTGCAGCACACAATTATTTGACTTGGCTAAAAACAGTTTTTGTTCATAAGTATAGAAATATTCTCTCATCTGACTTTAAAACTTTTTTTTCTAACCTTTAAAATACGTTTTACTTTGTTTTGGTTAAAGTTTTAAATTTCAGAACAATTTTTATCTAGACATTTTGAAGGATTTTGTTACAAGTCCTATCATTTTTTACTAATAATGAATTAAATGTGTCTTAATGTCAGAATAACATTAATCTACTGATAACAAAAGTCACCCGATTGTGGCTTCATCGAGTAACAAAGTAACCTTCCCACATTTGAAACTGTGGGAAAAAGCAAATGGTCTCCACTCAGAATACCTCCATTGTGTAATGTTGACAGACATATCCCATGGGAACAAGGTGGCAGGCAAGGTTGCAAAGAAAAAATGCGTATCTGTTAGTGGAAGTCAGGGAAATAACAAAAAAAGGGTTACGTTTTTGTTCTTACATTCTCTTCAATAGAAACCTGCTGTGGTTATTATATTTAGTTGTAGTCGCAATCCAGCAATGGCACAACAATGAGTATTTATAACAAGTTTAATAATTGGAAAAAAAACATATGGTATAAATATGTGCAGAAGGAATATTTATCCAAAATGTGGAAATATTTTAACTACATATACAAAGAGTAATAAAGCATTAAGACTAGAAGATACAAATTAATCAAACGATGTTACTGGTTAAGCATGTTTTTCAATAAAAGCACTTGTTCAGCTTTACATTCATTACAGCATTGGGAAATAATCCCATAGTAGATCAACAGTCATTAGTGTATTGCCCAACCTTCCCCTCATTTTATTCACACTCCCACCCACACACAGTAGTTCAGACAAACAGAGACGGTCATACTCTGTCACTGCTGTGACCTCTTCCTTCGAGCTGATCCAGTATCATAGATCTGAGAGAGGTGTACCTGCAGGAGTGGAAAAAAGTGACACAAAAAGACATACAAAAGTAAATAAACAAATGCCTTAATTGTCTTAATTTTTTATTATTAAACTCAAGGACGAAATTCATAACATGTTGCATTCTTGTCACAAGAAGTATAAAAAAGTCTGTCATAATATCTATCGTTGATGTACAACAACACCTTTGCAAACCTGTTGGAGACCAGCCTTTAATTGCTGCTCTAAGCTCCTTGCCTTATTATGCTGGTCTTTATTAGTCACTGAACAACCTTACATGGTCGCAATGGCAAGGCAAGTTTATTTGTATAGCACATTTTCGTGTACAAGACAATTCAAAATGCTTTACATAAGAAAAAGATCAGAAAATGAAACAATAAAATCAGCTTTAAATTTAAAAGAAATGAAACAAAAATAAAATAATAATAATAGTAAAAATATTCTCAGTTGCTACATGCACAGTTAAATAAGGCTATTTTCAGCCTGGATTTAAACAACGGCAGAGTTGAAACCTGTTTCACCTCTTCAGTAAGACTGTTCCAGATTTTAGGAGTATAAAACTGGAATGAAGCCTCCCCTTGTTTGGTCCTGCCTCTGGGCATCAGCAGGAGGCCACTACCTGAGGTTCTCAGAGTCCTGGCTGGTTCATATGGCTCTAACATGTCAGATATGTACTTTGGGGCTAAACCATGACGAGGTTTGTACACAAGCAAGGCTGTTTTAAAGTCTATTGTTTGAGTGACAGGAAGCCGGTGCAGAGACTTGAGCACTGGACTAATGTGGTCATATTTCCTGGTTTTGGTCAGAACTCGAGCAGCAGCATTCTGGATGTTCTGAAGCTGTCTTAAGGCCTGTTTAGAAAGCCCAGTGAGCAGGCCGTTACAGTAGTCTAACCTGCTAGAGATAAAAGCATGGATAAGTCTTTCTAGGTCTGGTTTAGAGACTATTCCTCTGATTCTGGCAATGTTTTTAAAATGGTAAAAGGCTGCTAATGCTACTGATTTAATGTGGCTGTTGAGTTCAGGTCAGTATCGAGTATTACCCCAAGATTTTTGACCTGATGTTTAGGTTCCAGAGAGAGCGTCAGAAGATAACTGATGACACTTTCTCTTTGTTTCTGTGGGCTACAGACAATGATTTCAGTTTTGTCTGAGTTTAACTGGAGGAAGTTGTTCTGCATCCACAGACTGATCTATTCAGTACAGTAGCACAATAAATCAACAGGCCCATGTTCTCCTTCTGTCAGCGACACGTAGATCTGAGTGTCATCAGCATAGTTGTGGTAGGATACATCATGGCTGCGTATTAGCTGGCCCAATGGAAGCATGTACAGATTGAATAAAAGGGGTCCCAGGATCGACCCCTGGGGAACCCCAAAGGTTACAACCATTTGGTCGGAGACACAGTTCCCAATTTGAACAAAGTAACACCTGTCCTCAAGGTAGGACTTGAACCAGTTTAGACCCATACCAATGATTCCCACCCAGTCTTTTAACCTATGTAATAAAATCACATGGTCAACTGTATCAAACGCGGCGGTCAGGTCCAGCAGAACTAGGACAGAGACTTTGCCTGCATCTGAGTTTAGGCGGATGTCGTTTGTCACCTTGATCAGAGCTGTCTCAGTGCTGTGGTGGGGCCTAAAGCCTGACTGGAAAGCATCAAACACATTGTGAGACAGGAGAAAGTCACTCAGCTGTTGGTATACAAATTTTCCAGCACTTTTCCTAAGAATGGTAGGTTTGATATGGGCCAGTAGTTGTTCAGTACTGTGGCATCCAGACTGCTCTTCTTTAGGAGAGGCTTAATAACAGCAGTTTTCAAGGACTTTGGAAATATCCCTGTCTGAAAGTGAGATATTGACTAACTATCTAACTCAGTAACCCAATTGGAAAAATAACACAAGCTTTAGAAATGTATGAATTTGACTATTTCAGTATACAAAAGTAAATTGTAGATATTTTAGCTTCACACAGTGAATTGTAAAACTTAGAATAAAGATTTCAATTTTTTTGCTAAGTAAAGAACCAATTTACTTACTTCTTTGTCAGTTTAATTATTTCACGTTCCTCTTCTTCCTTTAGTTTCTCTACAAAGCTGTCTAAAACAGGGATCTCAAGTTTGATGTACTGAGCAACCTATAAAGGTGAAACAACAAATCAAAGTAATAATGTCAATGAAATTGTTGTGTCCTTAAAATGCAACTCATACCTCGCACACACACAAAAATATATTTTAAAAATATAGACTGCATAGTTGACCAATTGTTCTTTGAAACCCTTATTTCACTTTCATAGATCATGACAAACGTTCTTGTTTAGATTGAATAACTTTTTCTAGGCCCTTCTAACATATGAATATGCAAAGACCTAAAACATTTTTTTAAAAATCTCTGACATGTTAAAGTTTTTCTGGAAAAGAGGTGAACCTTCATCCTGTCATAATTTTTTTGCAGACTCAAACAGCATATCTTGTATTTCCCTTTTTTAGCCCCATGATTTCCCCCCCGTTTTTTTCCTTGCAAAATGTTCTGTATTCTGTGCTTTCTAACAGTTTTTCCCTATAAAGTATTCTGTGCTTTCTAAAAGTTTTTCCCTATCTTTCTGCTTTTTGTTAATCTTCTTAACTGCTATGACAGCCTTCCGGTCAGATGCTGCTGCCAACATGTTTTACAGTGGGGTTGGTGTGCAGTGCTTTTCCATTACACATAATCGTTGGCATCTAGGTCAAAAAAATTGGAATAAACCTTTCCACATGTTTTTTTTTGTGTTGCCTGGATGTCCCCACAGAGAGGCATCTTGAGACTTTGTTAGGGACTCTGTTCAATAATTAGCTTACCTTTCAAGGTAACTTGTCTGCATCAGATTTATTTAGGTGGGTGACAATAGGAGGCTGAATACAGAAATATTTATAAACAAACAAACAAACCTCGAAATCCTGAATTGTTTTTCTACCGATTTGAAGTATCCTGGTCTGTCAAACTTTTTCATGTTGAATAACAGATTTCCGCTATCCAAAACATCTGAAGAACTCTGACTTATGAAGGCAGTGTGGCAGTGTATTTAATGGTGAATACAAATCAACACCAAAGTGGAAAAAACTTTTGTTGGTAAATATACTGAAAACACTGCATCAGCTTATTTCTGCTTAACAATAGTGAGCTGCTTTGTGATCGTCTCTTTGATAAAACCGTCTAAAAAATACTAATAGAGCTTTTGTGAAACACTTAATGTATCAGGCTTATTCACAATAGATCTTCAGTCATCTTAGTCTATTGTTAAATTTGTCCCAAAACAGGATATCATTTATCAACCTCCTAAATTTAACCTAACAATTCATCACTGGCCCATTGTGTATATTTGCTGAGAATTACTACAATATTAGAAAATGTATCACTTATGTTGAACAGGATGAGAAAACAGCCACATGGTGAACAAAGCTCTAACTCACGTCGTATGTAACTTCCTCTCCCAAGTCGGATTCAGTAATGAAGATTTTGGAGATTTTCTCACACGGTCCATAGAGCACCCGAGTGACCAGAGGGTGTTCATCATCCTTCAGTCGTGTCCTTTCTACAAGGTCAAAAAAAACAAAGAAAAAAAAGATAAAAAACAGCAACTTACAGACTTAAAAAAAATCTACTTGTAGAAACAAAACTACAGTAAAAAACAGACTTACCCCCAGATTCATGTACCATGTAAAGGACAAAGTCTTCCGAATTGTTCTCAACCTTTCATAAAACAAATACACATTATTTAAAGTTCAGCTAATTAGAAACAACCAAAGCTGCCAGTATCTTTTTCTCACCCTAAACTTGTGTAGCAACAGGTTCAGCACGTGTCCGGTCGTCATTGAGCTGTTCACGCGGACATTAGTGACTGAACCATAAGCTGGAGTGAAAACAGATGTCTAAATGTAGAAAAAGATACATCAGTATGTCTTTGCAAAGTACGCTTTGTTTTAGTACAGAATCTTTGGCACACTTGTACAGTTGAGTGTGTGTGTTCCTGAACATAATCAGCTTGGACATCTTGGTCAGGAAAGCAAAGTGCGAAAGGAAATCCCTTGAACTGCAGCTGGATTCTGTTCAACATCAACATTAAGTCATGCTAAATCAAAGCCTAACGCAGGTAACTGCCTTAAGCTTGTTTTCTATGGCACATAATGAAATCAGCCCCCAGCAGGCTATTGTGAAACTCAGCAGCAGTACAGTCACAGTGCACATAAGGAAACCACCTCCCCTGCGCACCTACGTCAACAAGGGCATACATTAATCTGGGCACATGGCTGTTGAGTGTGTTCTGTTTATTGTACCTTGTGGTTGTAGAAGTGACCGTTGATTGAGAATCTGTGTGTGCGCAGACGCTGCAGGTCTCTTGCAGTGTGTGTGTTTGACCTCCGCTGAACTCGCATGAAGGAAGCATCACTCCTGGTCCTCAGCAGTTGAGGGGAGTCCTCTTCCTCTTCACTACCTATTTCACCAGCTAAAAGTTACAAATAAGCAAGAACAAAAAAAAAAAATATATTAGTAAATTAGATAAATATTAATATTATTAAGTTTATTGTTCTGTCCTGTAGTGTGAAACTAAGGATAGGTGTCAGAGTGGAAATGAGAAGCCACACAGGTTTATTTTCACTTGTGGAGCATGACAGCTTTCACTTAAATTCTACACTTGACATAAATATATATGTAGAAAACTTGAAATTGCTTTGGCTTTTTGTCAAATGATATGGAAGCAGAAAATCAATCAAGGGTAAAAAAAAAGGGAGAGAACTGAGAATAGGATGGACGGGAAATAAAAATAGAGCGGAAATACAATTACATCTGCTTCTTCTCATCCAGAAGGAAAAAACGACAAAAAATATATATGAATGTATAACAACTAAGACTAAAACATCACCAAAAAATACAAACTACTAGTTAATCAACCTGAATTTAGAAGCAACCACAGCCCAACACAGATTATCTGAGACCTCCTAAAACACTTGAATGTGTTTGAGAGAGGTTTCTCCATAGGAATGCTCAATAGGGGTGTGTGTGGAGCTATGGTGGAAAATGTGGGGAACACGCCACAGCCGGGGTACAAAATGTTTCAACTCCTGTTATTTAAGCTTATTCAAAGAGTTATTGTGGACGCTGATGGTTTTTCCAGGGTGGTTAGAGGCAGACCAGCCTAACCTGCGCCTAACCTAGGGTGGTTTTCGAACCCAGACACTAAACCCGACCCCATCCATAAACAGAGCAAAATAAAAATAGGAGGTCCTCATGGAACTTTCCATACCACAGTCCACTATATGAACACCCCAAAGAAACACCGCCAACTAGCACCTGCCCCCAACACAGACATACAAAGCTCCTGCCGACAAGACTAAACCTCTGCATGAGAGCGCAGCCTCCAACAGGCCAACAAGACCACACTCACACAGCCTCTAGTAGAGCTATATGGGTCAGGGCACTCTGTGGGAGTGAAGCCCCAAGACAGAGCAACAGTATGGTAAATAGGTGGAGCATTGCAGGGTTAGACGTTTAGGCACCCCAAACTGCTTCTATGAGAGATTCAAGAACTACCAAAACATGAGTTAATAATCTGACTAAACACTCCAGGTATCTTTTTGATGAGATAATTATATTATAACATGCTATAAAGCTAAAAAAAGTCAAACCCCAACCTTTTACCAACATTTATTTTTCTGACTGGACATAGGTTTATAAGTTTTAGGTTTTTGAGCTGCCCAAAGTCCTGTTTTAAATGCAATACAGCATCTATGAAGAGAGTTTAAGACTAGGGCGATAGCATGGAGGGTCATACTTACACGTCTTCACCAAAGAAATGTCATCAAATATCAGTGGAAACTGAAAAAAGATTGTTTGATATACTGTTTGAAATATTTTCTCCTGATTTCCAGTGCTGCCCAAAAAAAACTCCTACTATTCATGTTATTGAAATCTACGCTGGCTATGCAGTATTCAGTGCTTTAAATAGTGATTTCTTCAACGTATTTTCGATCACACACAAAAACCAACCAAAACAAGTTTGTATATAAAAGTAAATCTGAGACATGAGATTCTGGGTGATAAAACCCCCTTAAAGTTCTATTCTTAGACTTGACTTCATATATTAAAGAAGGGGCTATGTACCATGTTGTCTACAATACAAAGGGAGGTATAGGTGCTAAAATACTAGAAAATTTAGTTTGCTTTATAAAGTCAACATGTTTACCAGAGTTAATATTAAAGACTAATATAAACACTTAAACATTAGTTAAACACATGTCTTAAATAATTTCTGAAGTACCTTTTCAATATGTATTCAGCAAACAAAGAATATCAAAAGCCAGTTTTATTTTTCTCTTATTTAAAAGAAAAGAAGAAGATAATCACCAAAACAGCTGTGATGACAAAAATGCAGGATTTTTACGTGGATAACATTACTTTGAAATACAAATGTATTTTTAGGGACAGAATATATAACAATTAATTTTTACACTGATTTTACACTCATTAAAAAAGTGTGATATTTTATCAATATCTGCTATTCTTGCAGTGCTTTGTTGTCAAGTTCTTTACATAAGTACCATCATCTACTATTTTCTGCTGTGGTTTAAAAATCAAGCAAAACATCCTGACAGTCTATTCTGAATGAATGTTGATCAATGTGATCCAACTATACGAACCATTATACGTAGAAAGCTTAGATTGATAGATTTTTGGTTGTACAATTTTTAACTATCAAAGATAAATAAGAACTACTAGACAAATTAGAGTTGTGCTTAGTTGAAGTTTAGACGTGGAGTAAATGAAGTTCATATACTGAGTCTGTACTGTATTCAAGAACTTTCTTTTTTAAACTTAACATTGTGTCATGACATTTAAAACAAGCCAAAAAACGTAACTCTGTTCTTCATCCCCTTTACAGAATAAGCAAGTGACCCCACAGCTTGTAAAAGCCATCATGATGGACATAAGTAGTGTAATTCTGTGTATTTATAGTGTTGCTGATCTGATCTAGCTGGCATATAGAGAATTACACGTGAGCCAAGATTTCCACACGATCTGCTGAATGAAGCACATGTGAGGTTTTACTCTTGCAGAATTTAATCTGCGATAATCCAGCATGTGTGTGTGTGTATGTGTGTGTGTTGGAAGGAAAGGAGGCTTTGACGGCACGTGTTGACGCTCACCAGCTGGTCTAGGATCTCCGTTCAGGGCATTATTGTTGGTCTCTTCAGATGCCTCTCTTGCCACTGTAGATATTTCATTCCTGAAAAACACAACAATATTTGTTTTATAATTTTATCTTAATCTGGACAAATGGCACTGAAACAAAAAAGCCCTTGCATGATTAAACACATTGTTCAGTACTTGAAATGCTTTTCTTCCTGTCATTTACATACTTGTCTATTAAATTAAGAGAATGCTTACATTACATTTCATCATATCCAACAAAAAAGTACATATTTAAATAATTTTATATTATTGTTCAATAGATTGGAAATTTAAGTAGTGCATGTTAGGATTTTTGTTAACCTGTATTTATTTGCTATATAAACAAAAACAAACAACTTTTTATTGAAATATTTTTATTTTATTTGAACTCAATTAATTTAACCAATGATGTCCCTTAAATTTCAGTCTCACTATTCATACACATTAGCTGCATTTCACTTATCTACCAATACTGTAGCTTTTAATTACAAATGTATCATTGGTTTCTGAGACCTTAAACAAATTTTAAGCACATAAACGAAACTAATGCTTAACCTGTTTAGTCGAAATCTTTCGTTGTCATCAAACATCTGAAGTCTTATATGCCGACGAAGACCCCAGTAAATATTTAACAACCCCTCTAGGATGAGCTCCCCATCCTCCTGCACAAAAAGAATCACATAGAACAATAACATTCAACAGCAATGTCCAGAGAGGATATCCTGCTTGGCCGACTGCCACAGCGGCTCATTTTAAGGGTGTACGTGCTGGACCAGTCGCGTGCAGCTGCATGGTTTATTCTTCGAAAACTAAAGAAAGTCTGTTAGACCTTCCCTCTTTTCCACAGTGCAAGAGTGAAGTCATGTCTGAGGCAACATCACAAAAGAACGAGTGTTGTAGGTCACGTAGACGCTGTGGGAATGCCTTTGATTTGTCAAAAATGAGTCTAAATTTAGAAAACAGCATTTATCAGTTAAAATCTTGTGAAATCTTTTATTATTTATACCTAGACATGTAACATATATAAAGCGGAATATCATTTTTTTGTTGCTGACATAATTAGGTTGGTATAGCTCAGCAGTCAGTCAAAGTAATTATGGTTGCTTTTTGCCAAAACAGGAACTAAATAGCACAACAGCTGTGAACGTTGTAATCCCAGACTGAGAAGGATGCCTGTTCTCCCTGTCTGAAAATATTTGTTACATAAAATCTGTTTCTAAGTCATTAATCCACAATACAACGTTTGTCTTTCATCACTCCAAAGTGAAATGGATAACACAAAAAATTGTTTTCTAGGTTGATAACACATGCTTATCAGGTGATACAAGATCTAAGTTTGTTTTTGGCCATTTGGTTAAATTCTGCTCTAAAGGAAACAAAATCACTGGAAACATCAAGAAAACAACAATTCGGAATAATAAACGACAAATTGTTGGACAGGTAAACGCAACACCAAAATATTTTTTTTATCATTTACTCAAACAAGTCCAGCAAATAAAATGAAGTTATAAAGGAGGTTAACTTTATAACATTTTTATACTTCTTGAACCTTTTAAGATTTTTGTGATATTACAACCACATCTTCAATGCGTTTTTTCTGAAGTTTCAAAGAAAGACCAACACAAAACGGTGCATAATTGGGAGCAGCCTAAGTAGTTACCCATCTAAAATTTTTCTTTTCAGTGAAAGTTTGAAAAGATAAGCAGGATGTAAGTTCTTGCTAGGAAGAAAAGTATTTGTATTAACCAAGAAACACTTTAGACACGTCTGGGATCAAGCTGTGAACAAACCAGGTTATAAAAGAATATGCTGATTTTACTGATTATGACATAACCCAGGAACCAAAAAAATAACGGTTACACAATTGCACATTGACAATGAGGAGCAGCCACAAGAACGATGGCATCTTTGTAGGACTTGCAGAGCTACATCTTTCACTAATAAGACTTTACAGGAATAAGTCAGGGTTTTAGGGATTTGCTTTGCTTTCTGTCATTCTCACCTGTTTTTTGTGAAAGCAATGGAATGGTTCCTGGTTGTGCTGAGATTTCCTCTATGTGTCTCAGTTTTAATTTTTATTATTTAAAGATTCTGAACTTTCATTGTTCACTAAATGTCTTTCGTTTAATCTACCAAAGCATGAAATAAAATTGTTACAGAAGGAAAATGTTTTTTTAAAGTAACCCTCAAGCTGTTTACTCGGGCAACCAATATATAAAGGACAAGTTTATAAATGCAGTGCTTTTAATTTTTCCATTTCCACACACAAACTGGTCTATCATGGTTTATAAGAAGATCCAAGTTGTGGTTGTTTAATAGGAAATATTAAATTCATAATGGATTATTTGTTTTTGACTTCATTTCTTGACTGAACAGAATAAAGAGTGTCAATTTCTGGCCAAACAAAGGATGGAAAACCTTTTCTGTGTATCTGCGGTTACTACAGGGTTTCATTGTTTCTGCTATGTAAACACTGAGCCCAGCTGCAGTGCTGGACTTTGGTAACCCACCCCTCCTGAGCTTCCTGAGCAGGCACGGACACACCCTCAAAGGATCAAGCTCACGCAGCTTTACACAGATGCGAGTAAGGTCAGCGAGGCTATTTTCGGATAAGGCGGCTAATCACTGTTGCAGCCAACCTTTAAAGCCTGGTCGCATGCTCAAGTCCACTCATACTCTGCTGGACGGATCAGATGACACTTAATTCATCGCTGTGATAAAGAAGCCCAAACTCATACATTGAAGGTGAGCAGAAGTCTTACTTTTTTGCCTTTGCTTTATGAGATTCTCTTAAGTTTGTACAATTGAAAGATTTGCAGATCAGAACCAAGGGCTTATTTTTATTTTCATTTAGAAGTAGAAATAACATAACCATAAACACAACTATAATATTCTTAATCTAACAGCTTTTGTTTTCTCTTTTATTCCCGCAGCATGAAAGGCAGGAGGCTGCTAGTGTCTCTGCCGCTATTACCCACGATAACTGAGGCTATCGAAGACCTTCCTGTCCATCCCTCCTCCTTGCCACAACCCGAGGGCTCCCACTCTCTGGAGGACTACATGTCCAGCATCCAAGCCCTAGCGCGACCCAGCGAGGACCTGAGTTATGGCCCCGTCAGACTCCAGAGGTCACCAAGGCAGCGTCAGGTCTCAAAAACTACACGCGTGTCTTCACGCAGTCCAAGGACTTCCAGATCTTCGCGTCTGAGCACGCATAACATGGAGGAGTTTTCCCTTAAGATGAGTAGAGAGCGAGACAGCAGGAACAAAGACCCCGTGGACTGGCTGTTTGGACAGATAAGGACTTGAAGCGACACTGTTGTTCTTGTTGG
The DNA here is from genome assembly GCA_032876305.1 of Orestias chungarensis. Taxonomy (NCBI): domain Eukaryota; kingdom Metazoa; phylum Chordata; class Actinopteri; order Cyprinodontiformes; family Cyprinodontidae; genus Orestias; species Orestias chungarensis. Next base: position 2,381,029 of record JAVLVB010001089.1, read on the forward strand.
ACATCATGTGGATACTGTGATGGACTGAAGAAATAAGACTGAAGGAATCTCAGGATGAAACGCTCAGCATGGGTCATTATAAGAGTGGAAATGTAACTTAGATATTTATATTGACTAAAGACTCTATGTGGTCCATGTGTTTACAGAGTTTAATGTTTTATTAAGATATGTTTTGTAATAAAATCATAAGATATAAAAAAAAAAATCTTTATTTCCTGATAAGTTTCACATTCATATTCGTTTGTAATTTTTTGTCCTTTATAAAAAAATGTATCAGGCATGAACAAAAGCCCCCAAAAATGTAAAGGCTTTTTTATTTAGGGACGTCTGGCAAACAATTTAAACCTAAAAAAAAAACACAAAAAAAACTGCTTTTGTAAAACAATACAAAATTAGTTTGCCATCAATTGTTACTTTATTTAATTTCATCATTATAAGAAAAACGTTTTGCTGGAAGAACTTTATGTGGCTTTCTATTTTGTAGTTATTCTTACAACATTTCTGTGTCTAAAACACTAAACTCTTTTGTTTACATTAGGAATTTAAAATGTATTTTGATACTGGTATGTATATATATATATTAGAAGCCACACACAAACTTCTGTGAATAATAGTCAATTTTAATAACAGTATCTTTAATATAATAATATAATTACTGTCTACTTTGCTGTGTACAAACAAATCTAATGACCCAATCTAAAACGTTGACAATAGCTAACTAATAACGCCATCTAACGGTCATGTTTAAACAGGAAACGAGACAAACAACACATGTCCACAAGGTGGCGCTTCGTGGTTAATGTGCGCTGGATAATTTAGATGCGTACAGAGGTATATCATAGATCAGGCAGTCAAAAGGTAAACAGTCACTTCTCTGTCAAAATCAACATAAAAAAAGCTTTAAGTTATTCACATTGTTTTATGTGAATTGCCTTCATTTTTAGAGGTTCTGCACTTTGTTTCACCTTCCATTTATAAACTAATTTACTTTTCACAAAAACTAAACTAACATGAAAACTAACATGACTAAGCTAATGGATCAAAGGGTAGAGAATATTAAACGGGCCTCCAGCACTAAGAAATGCTTCTATTATTACAGCTAATAAAAGTACATTCTGAAAGGTCGTACATGTTAGAGCTCGCTCCCTTCTCAAATAGGTCTGGTTTGTTTGCTGTAACTGACAGCTGCAAAGTTAGTCCTCCTGACATGCCCACTCTAAAATGACTAACGCACTTAACCTGACCTCATTATGATCTAATCTTCTTGGTAACCTACAAATCCTCCTGTGTCAACCCACCTGTGCTTTTCACCAACAACCTGTTTACATTAGATCGCTCTGTTTAGCAGTGAGCAAAGATTGTTCATTGTGCGTCAGATCTCACCCAATTTCTTATGGGTTAACATCTTTACTTGAAATTTCCAATAGGAGTTTCCAAACTTTGGCTTTTTGGCAGCATGCATTCACAACCAAAGAATGTCACTGCTGAGCAATGGTTAGTATCTAAAACCGACAAAATATCCATTGACTAAGTCCTCAGCAGCTCTGAATCTCCTGGATCTGGAGCTGAGATGCCTCAGATAAAAGCAGGGAATCATCTTAAAAATAAAAAAAGGTATTTTCATAGTTAAAATAAAGAATATATATGTTAGATGAGAAAAGTATTTCAGTTACTTAGATGTTGTGTTGTGGAGTGCTAATTTATACAAAGTGTTGACCAGTAGCAGTTTTTTCCACTAGGAGGAATAGCCACAAATAAATAAAACAAATAAAACCAACCTGGACTTCCTAAACACCTCAACAGAGCCCTTTGGTGTTCACCTCTATGCCATGCTGCACAGTTTCAGTACTTTATGCAAAAAGAGCCCCAACTAAGTATTAAGTGTATATTCTGTACTGTATATGTAAACTCTTTTCAGTATATCTAAAGCGCTCTGTTCAAATAATTTTCCTTCATTTGTCTTACTGTAAAACATTTCAGAAAAACATATTCTTTGGTTTTAAATTGTTGTAAGTCATAAAAAGCAAAATGAAGAATCAATAAAATACATTAATATATCATGAAATATGAAGTAATTTAATTTGATGATATTCTTATTCACTGAGATGAACCCGTCAAGTTACTGTCTCTAACCAGTCGTGTGTTTTTATTTTTGCCTTTTTTATATTCAATGCAAAGACTTTAATTAAAATAAATAAATCTGTAACTTTTAATACCAGGGCATTTGTTTCTGGTCTGGTTGACTTTAACTTTCAACTTATGACTAATCCAAGCTGTCGCAGGTTCGATTCCCCGGAATTGTCGACATTTTGCCGCATGTCTTCCCCCCTCTCCTTCCCCCTTTCCTGTCAACCTACTTACAAAAAAGGGACACTAGAGCCCACAAAAGACCCCCTGGAGGGGAGAAAAAATAGAAAGTAAAAAAGAAAAGAAAAAGAAATGCCTATTTATTGACCAAGTGCAATACTCTCCATTAGAGTTTTATTTTCTACTGTTTTTTTTTTCTTTTTTTTATACACTGTTTATTTTCTATATATACTTGTGGCCCTCCAATCTCCTTGCACAACCTGTATAATGACAATAAAGACATTGTTCTATTCTATTCTATTCTCCTGAACTCAAAGCATAAATGTGTTTTATGTTGACACAAAGTTTTTATGTTACTAGAGGTGTGTCATTAACTAATTATTCAAACTTATGTATGTAAGTCTACATAGAAAAGAAAGATCAAATTTAAAAACAATAATTTGTATTTCACCAACAAACCAATATGTTTTTTCATTTAGTAATATTAAAGATTTAAAGGATGCTCCTCACCTTTTATAAACTCAGTCCACAGCATGCTATGCTATGAATGTGTACAAAAATGGTAAAGCTAGAGATATTATCCAGAATAAATCCTAGAAAAAACATTTGTAAGTCAGGAGAGCTTTTAATAAAGAACACCTTTATTATAAAAGGATTTGGTTCCTTGGAAGCAAAGTCAACAGATATTAGGGTGATTTAAAACTAATTCACAGACTGTTCACCTGAATTCCAACACACAAACACAAACTTCGCATCTTTGAACACCAAAGACAAGATCTTACTCTCTTTGTCATGTGATTACCAGCATGCCAACATGCCAAAAAGGTTAGCAATGTCCTACTTGAGCTACTCCTTAAATAAGCACAACTCTTAGAAACAGAGTGGACAAGTCTGTACAGTTGAGACAAAGACATGCAAGTTCAGTAATCTAACAATGTTGCTGATGATAATTTGATTCTTGCATGTTTACAGACCATCTTGGTACAAATAACTATAACCCAGAGCCTCAGGTAACGTGTGACCAACATATTTAGATAAACACTAAGAAATATCGATAAAAATGTAGTACTGGAACTGTGAACCAGAAACAGTTCATGTATGACTCATATTAAGATTAGCTTTATTAGTAATGTTTACCAAGAAAAAGGTGTTTGTGCAATGCAATAACCTGAACCTTTATCCAACATAACTTTATTCCCCCTTAATCTTAATCCTTTGTTCCTCTTTATATACACTATTTTTAACTGTATAAGTAAATCATGTTTTCTACTCAATACATTCTTTACAGCAGGACTGCCCAACCAGTTGATTGCGATCTACTGGTATCCTGCGGACTGATCCCAAGTCGACCGGGAGGTTATGACCTGTTATGACATGACAGGAAGTCAGTGCTGCCAATTTAGCGACTTTTTTGCTATATTTAGCGAGTATTCAGACCCTCTAAAATAAACTAAAAAAACAACAACTAAAAATTACATAATAAAAAAAAGAAAAGAAAAAATAATTTTCTAATTTTCAAGTCAGCCCGCGTGGGCTTCTACCAGCAGCTGCACTGGCTGGTCGGCGTGGACGTGTTCGGCGCGGCCGCTGCGCCGTGGGAGCGGCAGCGTGGCACGCCTTATGCGCAGATACCTGTTCTACCTGCGCTGGAGAACTTGCTGATTTCAACGAGAAACTTTTTCAATTAAATTAATATTTTAATCAGTGAATTATAAATAAAAGTTCTCAGACTACAAGCACAATCAACTAAGTTTGCATGAAAGCAAAAATTATAATAATTATGTCTTCTACAAAAGTTAAGAATTCATCCCAGGTCTTCAATCAAAATATATACATCAACATATTTTCTTTTCTATAATAGGTATTTTTACCTCTGGTGAGGTTTTTGTACGTTATGAAACACTGCAGACATGCTCCCATGTTATGTAAGCAAATTTGGTCAGTAGTCTATATGCTTTCAATGCTGTGTTAGCAATCTCGTTTCCCTCCAATATTTATAATTATAAATGTCCCTGCTGCCTAAAAATGCTTAGATAAAGTGAAAACTCAGTGAAGCAATCACTAATCGGTTCAGTACGAAAAGCTAGCCTCCTCCTCCCAGTGCCAGGTCTCCCACTAAGGTAGGAAGTGATTTCCTTTTTTCAAACAGAGATCTACCTGCTTGGTTCATATTAAGGTCCGTTATAGCTATTGATCATCATGCAGATTGGTGTGTGTGTGTTTGAGAGAGGGCGGGATGTGATTTGATGTCTAATGGTTTTATGACAACAACAAAACGTGTTGTGAGGGTAGTTACTGCAGGCTGGGAACGATCTGTGGGGGTTTGCGATGATGACGCTGGACTGGTAGATCTCGAGAGGTTGGCTACTTGAAAAGTAGCTCTTGGGACAAAAAAAGGCATTTCTGATTTTGTCATACTATGTCTGTTATGACATGAGTTTGTATGGACCGGAATCTGAATGAGACAACTGGGACTGTATTTATAGTTTGGTGCTTTATAAACACAAAATTGAACTAGACTTGTATTTAACTGAATTCAAAAGGAGCAAACAAGCAGCAGAATCAAAATTCATTCCTTTCAGGCCTAATATCTGTAAATGATCCACAGTTGCACAGTTGTATTTTTTTCCTTTAGACACTATCTCCAAGTCTAAAAACTGAGTATGCTGAGTAAGTAAGCTTAATAACAGAACAGAAATAAGTCAGCGTTATATTAAAGCTGGGACAAGTTAGATAAACACACTTTTCCTTTCATTTCTTTCCATCTGTATTGTTGAATGATGACACAGGGCTGTTCTCCAACATCAAAACTTTAGCCAGCCTTACACAGTGAAGTAACGTACTGTAATTTGCAGGGGATGAGTCAACCTGTGGCGGATCATTTTCTTTTAAATCAAAAGTGTCCAAATACTATTAACAACGTATTATCTAACTAGATATTCAAGCTTTGAAGGCGGTTAAGTTGTTTCCGTTGTGGCTTGTATAACAAATATTGTTACGGCAGGGTTTTTCTCTCTCTGCCCATTTTGTGTAGCTGTGTGGGGTTTCCCCAAAAGTGACGAATGGGGGTTGAAGCACACTACTTGACCAGTATGTCCTAGCCTTATACTGTACACACATGAACATGCTACTGCTGAAATAAAAAACCTACTGGTGAACACAAAGGGAAACTCCAAACCATAAAACCCATAGGATGATTATCAAATAAATTGCCAAACCGCTTCAGAAAAACAGCTTGCTATGGAAATTATTCATCTACAGTAGTTTTCTCACTGAAATAGGAGCCTCTCCATCTCCTTCTGTCTTAGGAACCTAGGGACTTTTTTTATTTCTTAGCTACAGTACTTGCCATGTTGGGAAACAAGACAGGAATCTTTAAGATATTTTTGCTTCTACATATGAAGCCAATCTGGTTTGGAAGCTCTTCTGGATGTCACATCTGTCCGAACAGCCAACTGCTGTGTTTTAACATGTGCGCAAAGCTTTCATCGATACAACTCATCAGTTTGCATCAGTACATCCTTTTACTCTGAACAGCACCACGTCATGTGACTCTTACCTCGCGAGTCCGTAGCTGGAAGCTTTTCCCCTCATGATAGCAGTTGTAGGTTCTCAGCAGTGACAGGATGTCAGACCTGAATATAAGGACAAAGACTGGATTAGCGTGAACAATTCCCACACAATGCAGGTATTGCTGACGATAAATGAAACCTATCACGTCTTATCAACACACTGACTTCACTTTATTGTCTGTCTTCACGAGGAACTTACTTTGGTACGAGTTTCTCTTCACTGAGCTTCACAAACGTCTGATGGTCACACATTCTCACTGGAGGAAACGAGACAAAAAAGTTTATAAAATCTCTGTTAATATATATATATATAATATATATAGTCTGACCATTCATTATATTGACGACTGGAAGCTCTGCGGCGCAACTCTTCAAACAACGTAGTTCCAAGAAGATCACACGAGTGAACTGATAGCGCAAGGACTGAGGGATGGTCTTCAAAGCTGGGTAGAGGATAAGATGACCTGCATGACTACAGACAGTGGTACCAACATGGTTAAGGCTTTGGAACTTAACTGGATCTTTCAGCCGTGCTTTGGCCACAGACTGCACATAGCCATCGGTGAGTGAACTTTAAATTAATAAATAAAATATAAAAATCTGGCACAAGATGCTTAACATAACTGGATCAGATGATATAAGCAAGAGCAATAAGATGAAACCATACACTGTAAAAAATAATAAGCTATTAATGAGTTGCTGAATAGTAACTATACTGACTCTGAATAGGGGAATTGTTGTATTAGTCTATAATATATATATATAAATAAACATTAAACAAATTCTTGAATAAACTCAAACAGAATAAAATAATGAGTTTGCTCTGTATCTATTTTGTGATTTAAAAAAAAAAAAATAATGAAGTATTTTTTATTCAGTTCATTAAAAACTATGGAATTATAATAAAAACACAAAAAAAACTTTAAAAAACTCATACAGAATAAAAAAATGACTCTGCTCTGTGTTTAATCTATTATTTCAAAATTAAAAAAATTGAAGTATTTTTTTTATGCACTCTGTTAATATTTATGGCATTAGAGTAACCACTTTTGCTGAAATCTGTTAGATATGAAAATTAGACAGTTACAGATTCAAAACTGTGATTGAATTTTGTTTAATCCATACATGTGGTTAATATATCATGTTTTTCTTTTATAAAAAAGTGCCAAAGACCCCCATGTTGATCGCATAACATCTTTTACAAAGAAAGTTGTGACTGAGTTGTACTTCAGTTGGGCGAAGAAAAGGGACTTGAGTTAAGCTCAGACAGAACTCAAACTACCTCAACAATAACTCCTCACAGAGTCACCAACACGATGCGATCCAAACTTGTTGTATAAAGCGGGTAGAGGCAAACTCAAAAAAGACGTGTAGCTTTAAAAGCATGGAAAAGTAATTTCATGTTGACAAAGGAGAATGATTTTCATTTTTTTGTTAAAACTAAATTAACTGAAATCGTATAACACCCCCTTAACATTTAAGCGGCAATTTGTATTGGTCTATCACATAAAACAGCAGTAAAAAACGCACTGAAGTTTGTTGTTGTAATGTGAAATGTTTTTCTTGTAACTTAAGTGGATAACTTTCTTTAAAACCCATGGAAGCTGTTGCGTTAGGGTTTCATGTAGGGACAACGAATTATGAGAAATCACATGGGGTTGTTGACACCGAGCCAACAGTGATAGGAAAAAAAAGTTTATTCTTGTGCCAAGGTTACACAGAGCCCTGAAGAGAATTGTCTTTGTCTCATTCAGGGTCAAATTCACCAATGGCGGCCAACATAATAATGCAATGTAATGTAGACATCTGTTTTCTTCAGCTTTGGAAACTAGAGAGATTGAATATAACTTTATTTTGTTGCACAAAAGAAAATGGAGCTATCACATTAATCACTGATTTGTTAAAAATGTCACATGTCCTCTTGACATATCTGGAGGAATGCTGTGCTTTATCCATGCATCCCGGTTTTGGGGGCCAAACAAGGGAATTTCCTGGTTTGGAAAGCCCAACTTCTGAGTTGTGGGGGAGGAGCCTTGGTATAAAACAGCAGCATGTGGCCAGGAAGCTCAGTGCAAACGCTCGTCTTGTTCAGCATGGCTCCTAATCTCCAGACTGTCTGTCAGTTCGCTCTCCTGAGTTTCTGTTGTCTACTTATTACAGGTAATCTTTTTGTGACCTACGTAACCTTTATTAGGGCAAAGTAGATTGTAAATCTCTTCTTCTTCTTCAAAAAGAGAGCAAGGACTTTCACTCCTAGTGCGTAGCAGTAAATTAATCTTTAATCATGTGTTTGTGTCTCTGTGTGCAGTGAGAGAGACGGATGGCACGTATGTCCCAGGAAGATGCTTGTGTCCAGAGACGGTAACAGGTGTCCGGGGGAATCTAATGGACCTTAAAATTTACCCAAAAAGTGCCACGTGTAGCAACATTACAGTCATGTGAGTACTAGTCGCTGCAGACAGTCAAGAACCTTACACAGCAAATGAAAAGACATTAAATGTACTAAATGCGATTTAATTTTCCATGTGCTTTGCAGAGTGACACTGAAGAACAAATCAAATGTTTGCATAAATCCAGAACGACCAATGGGCAAACAGCTAATTCGATGCTGGAATAGGTAAGGATCTAAACAAACAATACTTATTTCATGCGCTCTCGGTTGTAATAGCTGAAAACCTCAAATCTCTAAGGGTTTATTAAGGCAATCAAAATGAAAAACAATGTTTTAATACAGAAAGAGAGCCATTTTATGCTTTAGTGTGGAGGAAATGTACACTAAACTCGATCTAGGTGGGCTCCTATTACAGAGCAATCACTCCTAATTGTCTTCAGCTATTGCCAGTCAAGCTGGTTTTTACAGGTACATAGTGCACAGTTTAGGACTTCTTTGGTGTTTTCTACAGCTTAACTTCCACCTTCACAAGCAAATTTGTACTTATACTATTACAGTATATTATAGTATAAATGTAGTACATACTATAGATACTACGAGACTATATTATACCATATATAAAGCTTGATGTGATAAATGAGTGTTTTTATTTGCCTCTCAGAGTGCTGAAGTTGGGCAGCGATGTTAAGGTGTGTCTGCGACGGAGGAGACGGAGAGGCGGTCCCCGTCAGAGGCCACAGCAGAGGGCGAGGTGGAACAACAGAAGAGCATCGTCCTCAACATAAAAATAGTTCTGCAGGTTCATGAGCAGCATAAAGCTACTGCGAGAGGAGAAGTATGTACGCAGGACTGAGAGTTGCTGCATTGTGACTACAGTCCAGCAGTGCCTGGTTAAAAGACTTTTCTGTAACAGTAGAGCTCATCATCATGCTCCATTTAGACTGAGCTTATCTGAGTTAAAATTTATTACCTAAAAGAGACTGCTTTTATCCTAAAGACAAAGCCCTGGAGGTTTGTTATAGGTGGAAACAGGTTTTGCTTTGAAGCGTTGTATAATGGTCAGTGAACTGTGTTTGAGAAAAAATTATGTATTTATTTTTATATATAAAAACTTTTTTGAAGTTGTTTTATAAATAAATGTAAAAGAACAAATATGTTACAGTGTGATTTTTAAACCTTTTTTTTAGACTCAAGCCTTTGATAGTTCATCATAATTAAAGGAAGGGGAGGATAAGAGAGTTCAAAGCTTCTGCTTTGGTAAAAAAAAAAATAAATAAAAGATGATGAAAACAGGATGTCAGTCAGCAGCAGCAAGAAAAACAAACTAATCTCTTAAAAAGTTTGCAAAAATAATGTGTCTAAGCTGTAACAACAGGAACTGTCTGGTTTATAATGCCTATTTATTGAAACATTTAAGTGAAACATTTGCTAGACTCTTCTGAGAGTGTACAACAAGAGTATTTAATGACAGATCAAAGTACAATAATAAAGTTTTACATCTTTGTTTCTGGAGTTGCACAACAGATATTCCTTTTTGAATGAACTGAAACATATCTTTTTTTTTTATTTAGCACATGAATATGCTGCTTGAAAGGTCTTGTATAATGTTTCAAAAGTTACACCCAAATAGAGCCTAAGGACAGGGCCCTTGAAATGATGAGTTATCCTACAACCAGATATTAAATAACAAGCATGCTCCAACGTGCGTTGCTCCTGTTCTAAACTTTTGCGAAATCATGTGATCGTTTTCCCACCAGACCGCTTACAGCCCATTGGGAGTGAAAAGAAAAGTGAAAGTAGAGTTTACAACAAGGTAGGCTTTGTTAGAGGTTGGCGGTTCGGGGGAGGGATTTTCCATACCTGCTGGGATATCAACGCAGTCAGACGAATCAGTGAAAGTCAAACATTATCCTGTGATGTGGTCAGATTAGGTATTAACGTGCCAAAATGGCATAACTGGGAATCACGAGGTTCCGATGCAATAACGGGTAAAGCATTTGCATGAAACACACAGACTATGCTGCTCTAATGTGTAAAACGTTTAGGATTTTTGATTAGAAACTTGTACTAAAACATTGCAGCTACCGGTAATATTATATAGTATTATTATTAACAATTATTCATTCTTATGGTAAAACCTTTACCCCAAACCTTGTCTGAGAGAAGCTGTAACTTTCCATCCTGTTGTTTATTTTGGAACAGCCACTTTATTCTGGGGCACCATCCTCTTTATCATATGACAAGTGAAACTCACTCTCTGTTTATTATTTTACTAGTGTTTTCACAGGTTCAGGTTATTATAGGTGTCTTCCTTGGTGGATCAGAGGCAGATCCTGAAACATTAATAAAAGCAGTTGAGATGAAAAAAAAACCCAAATCCATCATGCTTGCTGTTGCAGTCGGTGTAACAGATTCCAAATTAACTTTGAAATTATGTTGGAAGGGATAAACAGGGTAAATTTAGGCTACTGATGTGTCATCTACAAAAACACATAGAATATGCCTGGTGAATTCCCAAAAGCCTGGTCAGTATCAGAATACCTACTAATCTAAATGGCAACAACAACCCTCCAGTTCCCTTTGTTTTCTACCTATGCTTTGTTTCACACAGCAAGAAAAATCTGCAGATTTCTGACCTGATTTTCCTGATTTAGGATGCCTCAATTATCATGATGGCTCTAAAGATAGCCAAGTCAAGCAGATTCTATTTATAAGCACTTGAAGGACTGTGCCAAAAATACATCAATTATACGCATAAAAAAAAACGCAAACATAGACGTAAAGTATGTTATACATTACTTACCAAGTAAAATGACATCTCTCATCCTGGGTAAAAAGTCAGTACAAATACATAGTTTTCCATAGCAGATTTAAAAATAGACAGCGCTCTCTAATGTGTATTGGTGGAGTAGCCACCGAAAAAAGCTCCATGTGGTTTGTTAAGAGAGATCTAGTCTGTTTGAAAGGATGTCAGTGCCGGTCGACCAAAAAGTTGGGTTGTCTTGAACCGATATTACAGCATGTAGGGTGGAATATCTGGACGTACGAAACAGCCCTTGAATGTGAAGTATAGACAAAAAAATGGAAGGAAATCAAAAATATAATGATGAAAGCTAAATATTGTGCCATACCCATTTCTTTAATGGATTTGTTTTTTTTAATTTTGCATAGTTTTTTCCCCATTAAACATAGTTCCCAATGAAAACCTATTGTACATCCGGAGTTGCAAAGTAGCCATGCCGATTTATTTTAAACGTATATTCGATCTGAATAGCTTTTGTGAGATTTCATGTCTGACATCTGAATTGATTTACACAATTACATGTTGTAATGTTAGTATGTATTGTTAGTAAGAAAAGTAATTACTATATATATATATATATATATATATATATATATATATATATATATATATATATATATATATATATATATATATATATATATATATATATATATATATATATATATATATATATATATATATATATATATATATATATATATATATATATATTCTTAAGGAAAGACTGCTTTTAAAAACACATTCCACTCTGGTTGGGTTACACTGCATATTTATCATGACCCACACTGATGGAGGGAATCTGAAAGCGAGCAACTGACTTGTCCAGTCTCACACATGTTTAGCCTGCTGCTTTCTGACAGGTGCAGCAAGTCCATTAGGATCAGGACAAGCACACTCAGGGACGGTTTCTTCCCGTAAGCCATTATCACCATGAAAAGACATGTGAACTTCCTATGATGTATTCTCTGCCACCTTCACCACCATCACCTACACCAGACTGTGTAGTCTTACAACACAATAACATAGCAAACAATAAACAATAAAACAACACTTTACATGCAATAATGTTTCGTATACAACAAACTGTTTTTTTTTAACCTTTACTTTTTATTTTAACTTATAGAAACAGCAAACAAAACCCTGAAGTCCATCCATTGCATTGTAGTGCATTGTGATGTACCTCCTCCTTAATATTATTCTAATTACACCAAATGCTGTTGTCGTATAGTAACCATAAAAGCTCTCTGTTTCTAACTGGATAAAAAAACCTTTAGACACAAATTGGTGTTTAAATGTTAATCCTGTTTATCTGAACATTTTCACATAAATAGAATATGGACATTAGTTTACATGAGATCCTAACTCTAAGTATCTGTACATTTGTTGAATTTGTTTGTAACAATACACAAACTTTGAACAGCCAACAATCACCTATCAGTCAAAAAAAGTATTCTATTAATGAACTGAAGTGAAAAGAGAGTGAACCGCAGTAAACGACCTTATGATCATTTCCAAGATGTTCAAAACAGGAGAGAAGTTGCAATCAATCAAGCTTTTTGAAAATATTGACAAAGACAAATTTCTAACCCTGAAAATCGCCCCCTTTTGCAATAACTGTAGAAACCCCCCTGGCAGAGAGCAGCAGTCACTTTCTGAGGATTTCATTGCTTTTTCCGTTTGTACTACTCTGTGTAATACTTTGGTAAAGGAGGGTAATATTAATCCTGCTGATAATGATTTATACATAGCAACAGGATATGATTTGACATACTGACAAGTTTCCGTTTCGCATTATGCATTTTACACACACCGTTTTACATCAACATTTCAGTTACATACCTATAACTGAATCCTATTTCGGTTCTTTGTTTGTGTGGAACATATACAGTAGGTTATGTATCAACCTTTAGTTGGTCGTGGAACTTTGTGGTTTTAAAACTCCTTATTTAAAATTTGTTTGGGTGTAGGGGACTATAAAGACGCATATGTTTAAAAGTTGTAGAGGCATTTGACACTATCTGAGTTTTTTCCAATATGGAGTTTTTAGTCTTGAACCTGCACTTAATTGTTTTTCCGGCTTAACACTTTGATGCTGAATATAAGATGATCACATAGTGACACCAGGTGTTTACAGCAGAAATTACACACAATAGTCACAGATGGTCCATCAACCCGAGCTTTAATAATGGGAAAGTAGTTTGGTCTCAGGCTGGAAAAAGCATAGGCAGTTGAAGCTATGGTCACATTCAATTTAATTTTGTCTGTATTAGAGAACAAAATAAAGATGTTCTGTTAGTGTAATGATGTGTAGATTTTTTTATATATATTTTAGAATATATATAATATTTTATGCTGGAGCTGGATGTTTAATAGAAGAAAGAAAGAAAAGTAAAAAACGGAAGAGAAACTGCTTGAGTTAGCAGCCACAGCTGCTACTAAAAGTAGGAACCAGATTATATTGTCTGCCAAGTAATGTGTACAATAGTGCAAATTCAGCTGGATAAAGATGAAAAAACCCTGCAACAATCTGATAAAAATCTGTTACTCCATGGGACTCTCTATAAAAATCCCTGTAACCTTTGACCTTTGCCTCTTTTCACTTTCAACAAGCCAGGGAACTGCGCCTAGATATGGATAAAACACTGTCCATACTCTTTCTAATACATATTAATACACACTAAGAGATGCATACATTTTTCATTACTTAACAGATTCCAGTCTGTCACCATAGTGCAACCTAGTGCACATAAGATGCACTAGGTTTGATGTCTAGTGCTTTACTGAACTATTCATTCACCTTTAAATGATTATTTCCTCACTTCAAAAGCACTAATACCAATGTATACCATTGGGTTGTATCATAAAGCCACACAAAACTGTGCATTATTATTCATTTAGATGGAAATGTCAAATTTTTTTTGTGCTTTCATTTAGAATATATTATTTCTATTAAGCTATCCGTCTTTCACCCTTACAGAAGTCACCTTAATATGAAGTAGTTTCAACAAATGTGCACATGTAAACTAACTGTCATTGAAAGTCAGCATTTTGGTAATAAAAGTAAAAATGTATTCAATTTATTACAGAGTAAAGCTTCTTTGTAAAGGCATTATTTAACAAACTTACACTGCATGTCACCCTTAACACCCCACCATGCCTATTGTGAAACATTGCAGTGGCAGCATCATGACGCGGGGGGCCCGTACATTCAACAAGCTGGATACATTTGATGGGAAGATGGGGACAATTAAATACAAGGCAACAAATGATCCCTTTTAACGGAGTTTCATCTTCCAGCCTGTAACAAGGATAACCCAAAACACATATCAGTGTTTCTCAAGCTTTTCTTATTGATGCCTCAGTTTTATTGCTATAAAAATTAGGCTGTCAATGACAACAACGACTACTAAACTGCACAATTATGACAAGTATTATAACAAGAAAGTCAAGCCACCTAATGTTAGAAATAAATAAATAAAAATAAACATTAAAAGGGGTGATGAAATTAAAAGTTAAATGCTTCCAGTGTATCAGGTCAATCACTGATTCCGGACTAAACTTTCATCATAAGCAGACAAAAGGGAACATCACTACTTGTTTCCTATAAACATTCCTTTTTTCACATTGACAAGCCTGTTATAACATTGTGTTGTTTACTGTGACGGGTTTCACGCTTTTTGTTCATGTCACCGTAATATAATGTATACTACAAAGTGAACAGGAAAAAGGACAGGAGCGAAATTAAGCAAATTGTGAAATGGCCAGAGAACATGGTTGATAAAGCTCTTTTTATTTATGTTATTGTCTCTGTCTACCACGCATTTAAAGATGATAACCAGCTCCATGTTAAGTGAAGCTCCAGAAACCTTATGTGGATAATTTCAGTTCCTTCAGTTTGTGAAATATTAGAGAGGTATCTTTGTTCCAAGCTGATATTGCTTATATAAATAAAACAATATGCATATATCTACAGCATTCATTAGAAATCTGTTTATTGTACTGTATTAGTTTGTTTCCTTTGTATGTAAATGTTATCTAGTGTTTGTTGTTAATGTTAGTAGGCTGCAACTACTACCTCATCACTTGATGTCTGCTTAAGCCTAAAGTCTCCTCTGCACTTCTCTTTTTGTTAGTTTCTCTTTGACTCAAAGACAAATTTACTTGGTACTCATGTGTTCGGTTGTTGGCTCAAAAGTAAACGGTTGATGCCAGTTACTTTATTTTATAAATACTAAAGCCAATATTGTTGTACTTCAACAACAAGGTTTAAGAGCTTAAATCAAAGCATGTAAGAGGTGCCAAAGATTGGAGAGAGTCTGTCGCCAGCCTTGAAAGCTTCTAGTCCATCAGCGAATTGAGCATTTTTGGATATGGGTTTTATTTAAGGGAATCTGATTAAAAGGGGGTGAATAAAAAAAGCACAAGGATTTATCAAACCTTTACGTCTGTATAAAAATATGACTTATCGACTTCTCGTGTCTTCAGGACATATATTCTAAACAAAACACCTGAAAGTTTGCACAAGGACTCACTCTGTATTAAGGTGATGCTCAGCTCGGCCAGCCCGCTGTGTGGGAGCTCTCCCCGTGGACAAAGAAACCTCACTGCAGTCTCTAATTGGTTTGATTCGCATCTAATGATTAGCAGCTTCTTCTGCCGGCAGCAGCGCCAGACGGTAAAAAGACGTCCAAATAAGCTTTCAGGCTGAAACCTGCGCAAAATGACGATTTGGCGCAGATATATCTGATTACTTGGTGTGGTCATTTTTGATTACGATTACGATTTCTTGCAGCTACTATTATACAAGAGGAAAGCAAACATATATATATATATATATATATATATATATATATATATATATATATATATATATATATATATATATATATATATATATATATATATATATATATATATATATATATATATATATATATATAATATAATACAATATGTTTTTTGTTCAAGCCTCAGGTTAAGTGGATGACATTGTTTCTTACCATCGCAGGTCTGTCTGTCCTCTTCCGTGTGTCTCCCATGCGATCTTTTCTCCTTATCTTTTCAAGTCTTCATGCTTTTTTTTGCCAGAACGGTATGTGGGAGGACGGCAATAAAAATGGACTTGGGAGAGAGCCAATCAACTTACGCATTGCCACTCATTGACCAATAGGCGTTCAGCATGGGCAGGGTCTTATTCATGGTCAAATACATCTTTTTTTTTTTTTTTTTAAACAGTGCTGTTAAATGCAAACAGACACTGTAGTGACTCTCGGTAGCTTAAATCAAATTTGAAACACGTTAAATACTTTATTTGTAGAGGTATTTTGGAGTATATGAATGTATACATTTATGTGCTGAATCAGTTGTATTTGCATACAAAACTTTAGCTGACATTGTTTCACAGTCACAAGCAAAAAAACAAAAACAAAAAAACAAACAAACAACTGAATCTCAGTAAGTTTGATTGTGACTGAAAGGCAATAAAAAAAAAACTGGGAATAGTTAGCTGAAAATATTTTAAAGATTAATTATACACAGACCAATAATTTAAGAAATCCTCATATTTTTATAATTATTTTGTGAGTTATAACTTGGCATTAGACTGATGATCAATGCAGAAAATTATTTCATGTACAATCATGGACATGTTCGATGACAGTTTGGTAGTCAGTCACTGATGTCCTATAAGGCAAGGGAAGTTTATTTGTTTATTAGCACATTTTCGTGTACAAGACAATTCAAAGTACTTTACATAGGAAAATTAAACATTAAAATCAGAATTGAATTTAAAAGTAAATAAAAATAAAATAATAATAATAATGATAATTATAGTAATAATATTCTCAGTTGCTATATGCACAGTTAAATAAGGCTGTTTTCAGCCTGGATTGAAACATTGCCAGACTTGAAACCTGTCTCACCTCTTCAGGAAGACTGTTCCAGATTTTAGGAGCATAAAACTGGACAGAAGCCTCCACTTGTTTATAAGGAAAAACAAGCTGTCTGTACACACAAAGGCATATGTTAGTATCTAAAAGGATAATTATGTGGATGGAAAAAATGCACTGCAAAAAGGAACACAAACAAATAAGCACGCTAACACAGCTGTGGAGTAAAGCCCAAAAATAGAGTTCTGGTAAGAGTGACTCCTTACAGAGACACCACACACACGTATCCAGGACATGAGCTGCTAGAGTCGCATTTTTAACCACAGACCAGACAAGCACTTCTTTGGGCTAAGGGGAGAAATCACAGATCTGTTGCCTAGATGTTTACGGTAGTATTCTTTATAAGAAAGTACAATCTGCATTTTGTTTGAAAGGGTCTAGATTTAAGAGGAAAATATACGATAATCCCAGATGCTAGGTTCAGTAGGATGTGTTCAGCCAATAATAATTAGAGGAATCATTCTCTATATAATAAACAATAAACTATGAGTTCAAAACTGTGTGTAATGAATGTCTGGTTGAGCTCAACAGCTAGAAGTTCCTGTGGCCTGGGAAGATTTATTTCACTCATCCTGTTTTTGAGTCTGGATCTGCCATCTCGGGAATTGTGTCAGGGTGGAAACAAGAGCAGTAGGAAGTCTCTCTAACCCCGCGTCTGAATGGGAGCTATAATTTTCCACGCACAAAGGAAGTGAGTTGTTCCAACAGCTGACCAACTTCCCTCCTAAACAACACTTCTGTAAAAAAAAAAAAAAAAACTAATCAAGGGAAAATGGTGGAGTGCTTATGAAAGTATGCTGCCTGATTATTATGGGGTCACTCTGTTGCTAATTTACCAGAGATCTTTGTGAGGATAATAACACAAGTTGGGATGTGGGCCAGTGAGTGAATTCAACATGCTCTGAACAAAGAATGTCTCTGTTTTTTTCCAGAATGCACCAGAACATCCCATCTCGCCTGACTTGATGCACTTGTTAAAACACAAAGCAATCAAACAAAGCAATGAAGGGATGTAGCTGCAGGGGATGTGATTTGTTTCAGTCGTCTAAGCTTTGGGCCGTTTCTGTGTGTTTTCACGTGTTTGACACCAGATGGATCTGTGAAGAGCTTTATGATGAATGAGGTGCTCTGTTTTATTGATTTTCTCTACTGAGAGATTGCTGTTTCCAGGCTTACATATTTCGTACCTGCAGCTGAGTGAACAATGGGGGAAAAGGTTTGCCGTGCATTCTTTGACAGAATGGCGCAATTGATTTATAACCTGCATAAAAGGAAGACGTACATCTTTCATACCCTAACAAAACCAGAACAAATGTTGTTCTTATCATTTGGGCCCACAACAATGTATGCTAATATCATGATTGATAAAGCCTCTTATTGATTCCTAGACCACAACAATTGCCATCATAGCATGAGCTACTATTAATCCGCACTGTAGTTAGACACAGGCCTGTGCTAATGGCCATTCAGGCCATCTTATATTTCTCTAATCACCATAATAACATAGGATCTCCCCCCAGAGCCCCGTCTCCATGGTCACCGCTCACACATGTCAAACACACAATGAGGAGGCTTGAATGTGACTAACGCATGCGTCTGCACACGTCTGCTGTTTCTTTTACACATTTCAGCATATTTCCTTTTTTTTCCTAACTGGACAAAACAGCTGATCTAATTTATGATCTTATGAATAATGTATTTTTGGGAGCTGAATCGACCCACCTTAACATCTGCTCTTCAATCAAGTCTGGCTTACCAAAAACATGCAATCAGACTAAAAGCTGTACCACGTGCTCAAAAGAAACAAATGGTTTTATTTAAATTGAATTTTGGTGCTAATACTCATATATTTTGACACATGTCTCGCTTGGCAAAATTTACAAATAATAAAATTATTGTAATGAATAACAATTGCAAAAAATAAACATGTGTTCATTTGGTTAATTTTAGCTTTTGCACCAAATATGAAAAAATAAAAATAAAATGAACATGAGGTTTGTGTGGAGCAGTTGTTCAGTCAGTGATCATAGGTGAAGTGTCTGAGGTGGTGTCTGGTTCAGCCTCATTCAGCTCCTCCATCTCTCTCTCCACAGGCTCCTCCCTCCCGCTGAACCAAATCCTCTCTTTCCACCACCTCCTCATCCTCCTTTCTGTGATTGCAGGTACTGCTGTTCGCTCCTGCTCCAGCATGGCCTGGATACTCTCTCCTCTCTCCTGCTGGTCACATTCTGGGTCTATGAGCGCCATTTCCCCTCCCTTCCTTCCTGTCACTGCTTGGAAGAATGGGGAAGTGTTGTTGGAGTGAGATCTTTCCGTTACACAGACATTTGTCAAGCTTTGGTTGCTGTTGCTCTCTAGAGGACTCTTGGGAGACTTGGTCTTTGGTTTCTTGCTTAGTATAAAGTTGAAGAAGGCTGTCACCAGAAGCATTGATCCTGGAGATTCAAAATGCATTGCTTCGTGAATGAAATTGTTTTTAAACATAATATATGGCACCTTTCAAAAGTATGTATACTCCAGTAAAATTTTTACATTTCACCACATTTCCACCATATCAAACTCCAAATCAGTCAAAAGTAAATCGACAGTTATATTTTCAAACTAACAAATGGAGATTGCACGTTTTTACAGATTGTGCAAAGAAAGGGTTATTTAGAGGAAACATCTTTAAAATAATCAAAAAGTAAATAATATTCATTGATTAACGTGATCTAAGCGCATGTTTAAATAAAATCTGTTGAATGTTTAACCGGTTCTCTTTTTTTCCCTTAATTAGAACATGACCAAGTTGGCCATGTTCAATCTGAAAGAGTTACAAGGATCTGCTGGGAGAATCTATACAGAATTACCTAGCACTCTAAATGTGGAAAGGTGACAGTCTTTGTTAAAAGAACAACACCAAAAGTCTCTTCCAAGGTGGAAGAGACTGATTTACTTGAAAGAGACAAGTAAAAGGAAGAAAAGCTCCACACTGATACGCAGTGGTGGCAGAATAATGCTATGAGGACCCTTTGTCTTAGCAGGAACGGAGACATTAACAAAGTTAAAGTAAATATGGATAGAGTAAAAAATATGGGGAAACCCTACAGGAAAAACCTGCAAGAGGCTGCAAGACACTAGAGAACAGGAAGGCGGTTCAGATTCCAGCAGGACACTGAGATGAATTAGAAACACATTCAAGTATTAAAATCATAGGACCTAACTAACCTTGAACTATTGGCAAAGAAGAATGGGTGATGGGTTACATAATGACACTATTGAACATCCAGGAAACAGATGTGGAGATAGTGGACTCTTATTCCAATACTTTTTACCTGGGAATTCAGCTGAACAATTAACTGAAGACCTTTTTGACCCTGTGGTAGCTGAAGTTATCTTCTGTGTAATTTCTGTTGGAGAGAAGCTTATCTCCAGCTGAGTGGAAGTGGTTGGCTAAACTAACTACAGTACTTGCCCCGGTCCCTGAGGCATCACAGCCAGAAGCTGTTAAACTTTAAAAAAAAATCACTGCTACCAACAAACTCAAACTGTTTTTATCCCTGCTGATATTCACACAGTTTTTTTCATATTAAATGCTGCTCCTGCTGCTATTTGGTCATCTATTTTTTAACCTTTTGTTTTCACTTTTTGTAAATACTTTGCTGCTTTTTAAATGCACAAGTACACATGTATATTTTGGATACTGTTTGAAATTATATTGTCTAGTTTCATGTTCTTTGGAACAGAGTATGCTAATTGTAACAACTGCACAATGTTGTATTTTGTAATTTTGCCTTTACAACGTCGGTTTTATATTTTGTGTAAATCTACATTCTTAAATAGCATTTTAATGTTTTTCTGTCACACCAGAATTTCCCAACTGAGGGATAATAGAGGTTATTCTATTTCAAAAATTACTGTAATTCGATCTGGCAGAAGTATATCCTAACAAATCAAATACAGGGTTAAATACACATAAATGCAAACCTTTTTTAGATTTGATTGTGTAAAAATATTGACAATCATGTTTTTTTTCAATTTCATTAAACTTTTATCTCTTAAATATCAACCCAAGTTTTAAATTGAAACAAAATCAGAAAATGTTTGAGGCATGTGATACTTAACATGAATGTTAAAACTGTGTAAACTTCACATTTAAAAATGTATCAATCCTATCTTTTTAATATTCTAAACACACAGTTTAATGTTTTTGTCATAACCTATGATATTTTTTACCTGGGATGATTGCATGCCAAACCAACACAGGGTGCAAGAAGCAGACCACTGACATGATGGAGTAATAGAGGAATTTATGAAAGCCTCCAATGCGAGCCATCTTCCCCCACAACACAAACACTTGCCAGTTTGGAGGACAGCTGAAGATTAAAGGAGAAT
Organism: Orestias chungarensis; assembly: GCA_032876305.1. Lineage (NCBI taxonomy): Eukaryota > Metazoa > Chordata > Actinopteri > Cyprinodontiformes > Cyprinodontidae > Orestias > Orestias chungarensis. Next base: position 2,402,428 of record JAVLVB010001089.1, read on the forward strand.
AGTGTGAGAACAGTAGCAGGCAAGTGTAGTCTCCAAGGAGTTCTAGTTTAGCATTACTGTATGTCTTAAAAATACAAGTCACTCAAAATAATACCAAATAAAATAAGAAAAAAACAAAACAGATCAAGTTCTGACATTTCCTTTTCTGGTGAAAAATGCTTGTCTCTCATTAATATTTAAGTTAGAAAATCCCAAAAAAAGGTATTCTACAAAATGATTTGAATATTTTTAGTTGGGATTCTATGAAGTTTTGTGTGCAAATGAGTAATTTGCAGTCGCACTGGATTTGCTAATGTATTGCAACCCTGATCAGCCTTATCTTGCAAAGCAGATGGTACAAAACCACAGTCACAGCTATTCAAGTAAAACATTCTTTGTTTCTTTTTCTCAGGGAGATAAATGATTATTGTTAGGAGCCAGATCATACAGAAAACAATTTGTAGAGAACTCACAGAGAATTAAGATGTTTTAATGCAGACAGGCTTAATTTAAACTCCCAATCAAAAGTGAATGGTGTAAAAGCATAAGTAGTAATGCTGTTGCCACTGTAACTAGCAGAGATTTTCAGAGTTTTGTTACATAGTAGAATTTGTTCCTTGACTAATCTCTGTTCTAAACATATGAAAGCTTTATTATAAATTTGAGTTTGTCCTTATAAAATCAACATGTCACAGTCACATCTAACTCGGGATGTCAGGCTCCTAAAATAACTATTTCTACTTTGCATGTAAAACAAACAAAGTTTAATTGGTTTAAACTTTTTATTTGTACACCTGATGGCTCTGAACTTAGTAAATCAGAGTCAAACATGTGCAGTGAAGAGATCATGCTTATTAAGAGTTTCCACTTTCAGAGTCCTGTTTTTGGCTTCTACGGCAATTACTAATCAGCCTGGTCATTGGTTACAACAGATGGCAAGTTTGAATGGCTTTCTAATTTTCTACTAGTTTGCATTTAAATTTGCTGTGTCACCTATTAGAGATCCAAGCCTGAAGGGACTAATCAGACTACACATAAGTGTCACATATAATTTATCCCTAAGAAATCCCAATGACTGTTCTCTGCAAGTGAGACGCTATTTGCTAAATCGCTCTGTTCAACCCAACTTCACAAAATGATTTAAAGTTGTTAAAGAAATGTCTCAGGCAAATGTCAACGAACACCTCCATCAATTCACTTCAGCAATGCTGCGTAACAACAGCTGACTTAAACTAGATCTTCGTTGTATCATTATCAAAATACTTATATTTCCTGCTTGCATCAGAACTTTTCATTGTGGGCTTTGAAACAACCATTTCATGGAAAGTGCTGTACTCACGGCAAACACATGGACAGTAGAGCATCCAGGAAGTATGCCAACTCAAACATCATTATACCAACAGCCGATGCTCTGCAGAGGCGATATAAGATATGTTTGAGTTAAAAGAAAAAAGAAAAGAAAAGAAAAACTAAGGATTCAAGGATTCAAGGAGACTTTATTGTCATTTCAACACATGTGGTACATGAGGTGGAACGAAATTACAGACTCACGGTACAGTTCCACCCCAGAGCTAATATTAAAATAGATAAATTAAGTTAAAAAATTAAAATAAATAAAATAGAAGTAAAGTAAATAAAATAGGAATATACGCTAGTTAAGTGTCTCAATGCGGGTATAGTAATTATGTATAGTCCGTGCAGTGGTTTGTTCAGGAGGGGTTCAAGAGTCTCACAGCTTCAGGAATGAAGCTGTTTCTCAGACGGGTTGTCCTACACTTGATGCTCCGCAGCCTCCTGCCTAAGGGGAGCGGAACAAAAAGTGAGTGTGTTGGGTGGGTGGGATCCTTCCTGATGCAGGTGGCCCTTTTCCTGCATCTGGAGGTGTAGATGTCTGTGGTGCTGGGGAGGCTGACTCCAACAATCCTCTGTGCGATCTTCACCGCCCTCTGCAGAGCTTTCCTGTCTGCAGCAGAGCAGCTTCCATGCCACACGTTGATGCTGGAGCACAAGACGCTCTCCACCACACATCTGTAGAAGGAGGTGAGGACTGAGCTCCCGAGTCCAGCTCGACTGAGCCTCCTTAGGAAGTACAGCCTCTGGTGCGCCTTCCTGACCAGAATGGAAGTGCTGTTGCTCCAGGTGAGGTTGTTACTCAGGTGCACACCCAAATACCTGTAGCTGTTGACCACTTCCACCACAGATCCTCCCATGTGCTGGGGGAGGTGGGCATGCTTGCCCCTTCTGAAGTCCACAATCATCTCCAGGTGTTCCACCTCCTGCCTTTAGCTGGACTCATCACGGTTTGTGATGCATCCTACCACTGCTGTGTCGTCTGCAAACTTCACAATATGACAGCCTGGATGGATAGGCGAGCAGTCATATGTTAGCAGTGTGAACAGGAGGGGGCTCAGCACACAGCCCTGAGGGGAGCCAGTGGTGAGGGTGATGGTGGGGGAGGAGATGCTGTGAATCCTCACAGACTGCGGCCTGTTGGTCAGGAAGTCCAGGACCCAGTTGCAGATGGAAGAGCTCAGTCCAAGTGAGGAGAGTTTTTTAATCAGAGTCTGAGGAATCATGGTGTTGAAGGCAGATGTGAAGTCCACAAACAGCATACGGACGTAGGAATCCCTCTGCTCCAGGTAGGGCAGTGTGGACCACGGAGGAAATGGCATCCTCTGTGGATCGATTTTTCCTATATGCATACTGGTGTGGATCAACAGTGACATTGATGGTGGCTTTGATGTGGGTCTGAACCAGTCTCTCGAGGCACTTTGTGACTATCGGTGTGAGTGCTACTGGCTAATAGTCATTCAGACCTGTCACTGCGGAGCTCTTTGGGACCGGGATGATGGTGGCGGTCTTCATGCAGGTGGGGACAGCTGCCTGGATGAGGGAGGCGTTGAAGATGTCCGCCAGCACGTCTGAGAGCTGGTCCGCGCACTCTCTCAGCACCCGTCCGGGGATGTTGTCTGGACCAGCAGCTTTCCGGGGTTAATCCTCAGCGTCCTCCTTACTTCTGCTGGAGTCACACTGATGTCCTGACTTTAAACATACCATCCTCTCCGGGGATGGTATGTTTAAAGGACATGTCACTGCAGCAATGTTTTTTATTCATTATTAACTGCATAAAAATAACTTGGGTTTGCATTTTTTTTGTATACACTTATGAATAATTTTCTTTGGGTGCATGGGTGTTTGTATGTGGGAGAACAAAATAAACAGTCTTGATTTCAGGCGAGACATTTTCCTCCAGCTCTTTGGGAGTATGGTTCTGACAGAGAGTGATATTAAAAAGAGGAGGAGGATAGCTCCCATTTCTGCACTCTGCACATTCGGTTATCCTTTTGACTCTTTGCCATTTATTTTGCAAGCCTGCGTGTGATCCAATTAGGACAGCTTATGATTAAAGCTACAGTTTACACAGCTTATTTATTTTATTTTATTTGAAAGCCCACACATTTCTCTTTGGTGTTCTGCATCGACCCACGTTAACATCTGGTACAAAATAAAATCAGAATTAGGTTTATTAAGTATTTCTCAGCATGGAGTTGTTTTTAAAAAGAAAGAACTTACATCAGGTAGATACCGAGGCTGCTAAACTGTCCCTGTTGAACTGTCTCCACTCCGACAGCACATAACACTGTAACACAGACAAATAATTTATCAGCTCAGCATAACAGTAATGAGCAAATTCTGCCACCAGATGCCAGAGTTGGAGCATTATTTGCTGAAGGCTGTGATGTATTTATAAAAAAAAAATCTTTTGTATTAGCTGCAGCTGTTTACTGTTTTGGGGCTTTTATTACATATATTTCCCACATTAAGTTATTTTGTAATTGTCACACTCTTTCTTAAGGCTATTACATTTTTACAAGTTGTGCAAATAGCATAACAGAAATAAAAATAACCTAAGCTTTGCCTAAAGGCATGTTTTTATTTTATTTTGGCAACATAAAACAGAGCCAAGTAAAAGTCATTCATTAAGTTAAGGACCAGTCATTCTGTAATTTTTACAATTTATTCTCTCATGGTCAAAGAACCTTGATAATAGCTTACTCAAGCTTCGAATTACCATCCACTGCTGTCAACAAATGAAATGCACTTGAATCAATGACAGGTCCTGTGTCACCTAGCCAATCAGCCTAATTTTTCCCAAAAATGGAATGACGCACGATGCCAAAACTTTGTGCATTAAATGAGATTTCAGCTCTTGCATAACAGCATCCAGATGTTCAGAATCCTAACCAGTTTGTACGAAATCATCGTTAGAAAAAGACTAGGAAAATTCAGTTCAGTTTGTAAACACAATGTTTTTTTTAATTTTGATTTATAGAGATGTAGAATCCTTTTAAATTACTCTTTAAGTATTAATATTTCCTGGAAATACAGATTTCAAACAGGATTTTGGAAGGAAAAATAAATCAGGAAGAACATTGTGTTTTACATACTAAAGAGTTCAAACTAATGTTTTCACCCCTGCAAAACCTTTGGGAATATTAGCAATGTAAAACTGCTGTTTGATTGAATAATAATAAAAAATAAACTCTGTATATAATTCCTAGCATTAGACAGTTGAAAGACATTTTATGTAAAATGGACCTATCTCGCCCAAATCTGAGTGCCAAAGTTAAAAGGTCTGCAAAAATGTTAAAGCTGAATTAAGGCTGAGGTAATCTCCTTTCAAATCCACATTAGTGAAAAAACATTCAAAATTGTGTTTGGGGCATGCAAGACAATAATCTATATTGTGTAGAAATCTGTAAACGTTAAGTTGAAACCAGACATTTGTGCTAAAATGATGCATGACCAGTTACCTAAATTATTTACATTTCATGTCAAAACGATGAAAGGGAATTTTTAATAGATTTTTAATTACTTAGTTATTTATTTCAGAAGTTGCCAATATTTAGTATATGTTATTTTTTATACTGTGGTAAAACTTTAATTACTTTTCCACAAGATTCCAAAAATAGTTTTGGCTCATACATCCTCCAGAGAGAACTGAGGTTTTCTACCCTTTTTAGTCCAGCGCACAAAGTTTCTATGTATCTAAGATCAGCGCTTTGTGATGGTAACGTTAAATACTTTATCGTCAAGCCACTTCATAACTCAATACCACTATGAGAAAGAGTCAAAGTCATTTGGAAGACGCATCTCGTAAGTTCCTGGAAATTTGTAAGAGTATCAGTTTTACCTTCAATAACCCAAATAAGAAAGTACCTGTCTGATATTTTGTCTGATTTCTTTCATTATTTCCAAGGATTCCATGCATTTCAGATGCACAGATTTGGCTTCATTTTAGTCAAATCAGAATCTTTCAATGCCATGACATCTTCATCAGAGCTTTCCTGAATAGTTTAAAGGCATCTTGGTGTATGTAAGCATCTGGATTTGATTAAATGTATTAAAGAATTGGCTCTCTTGTTATAGAAAAATAAAATAATTCCACCCCCTTCCAACAAAAAAACAAAAAAAACAACAATAAAAAACTAAGCTAAAGTTTAGTCTAATTTAATCTCAAACAGTGAGAAAAAGTATTTATCTTTTATGCAGTGCATGGAAACATTTTGTGTGAATAGAAAATGCTAGTATGGAAAATAAAAATAGGCTTTTGTTGCAGTTGCTGCATAAACTTTCTACAAAAAGGAGAGTAAAAGCCCAAAGAATAGGTGAGAAATTCTTACATGGCTTAAATGAGTGTTTACAAGCTGTGATCTTGCCATACAAGGTGTTACTGAGTTGTGAACTTGCCCAATAACACCTTCGTTTTTGGTCCAGACTGGTTACAAATGTAAAAATAAAAAAAGAATTAATAAAACAATCTTGGGCCTATTTATACAGAACAGTATTTTAAACATTTTAAATTAAACCTAGGTAAACCAAACTGCAGATGTTAGTTGTGATTTTTTTTAGGGCCAACACACGTATAACTCTAAATGGACTTCCCCCAAATTTGATTACTGACAAAGCCATCTTTCAAATTACATAGAAACGTTGTAACCCATATTTTTGTATGTGACATAAGCTTTGTACCCCAGCATTCACTGTTTAACACATGGAAACAATTTCGGGCCGACGTACTCCAAAATCCAGAGATGCAATCTTTGCTGGAGGAAAGTGGTGGGAATGTGACTTAAACATGTTCTGGTAGTTTTTAGGGATAAGAGGGGAATTACTGCAGCATACAGCTCAGCTGGATATTAACATACATGTGCTCCCAGCATTAATGAATTTGGCGAACACACACAGAGGCCAAGGGGGTGACCCAGACCTGCTGACGCGCGAACAGGCAGCAACTCAGACAGAGGCACATACACACATAAACAGTTATAAGTTTACACATAAAAATCAATGCATATGACCCTGTTAAGGGTGCAAAGGTACAGTGGCTTGTTCAGTTAAGCCTAATAACCCAGCTGGATATGAGACTTAAAGCTGGTATGATGTGAGGCACATGTCTCCAAGTTAATGTTCATTGTCTGCCGCTGGCTGAATTTAAAAATAGGGGTCCCATATTTTTCAAGCGGGCAGGAACCTGAGAGCTGTTCCTTGCATGTAGATTTAATGTGCTGTGGGTAGTCAGTGTCTGAGGAAACCACAGCATTAAGGACAACGGCAGCTTAACATCAGGTTTACTTTTATGTCTGCTATATATCAGCACAGTGGCGTTCTTTGGGTCAGGAATAGAGTTGACTAAATAGAGATCTGATCTCTTGTAATTCAGTACAGCCTCAACAAAATTATGCTTACATAGTATACCTTTCCCATTTTATTTAATGATATACATTTGTATATGCTAAATTTCCTATTCAAAAGTATAGTAGTCAAAACGTTTACTCAAGTTACAGTAGACATATAAAAATAATTTTAAAAAGTAGTTTGCTTTTATTTTTTTGTTAAATCAACTACTGGCACAAAATATTAAGTTCAGAAAAAAAAAATTATTCACATTAAAATTAACTGCCTAAATCAAGTTGTAACTATCAGCATACCTTTGAGGTATTAAATTTTAAGGTCTCTGATGGAGGACCTGAGCTTAAGATGAGGAGCCACAAACGCCCAGATGAATAAGACAAGGGTGACAGATTAGCTGTTTTTTTTAACATAGGTTTCTTCTTAATATCTTAGCTGTTCCTTGGATTAGCTCCTCTTGTCAGAGATGTCTCTCAAGGGATCTTTTAGAGCAACTTGTACAGTGTGGCGTCACCGCCCTTAGTCCTCCGATGACTTTGGGTAGCCTACTACGGTTGCTTTCACATGGCAGGATCTTTTGTAGTTATTTTCTGAGCCCTGGTATTTTTCTCCAGGCTCTTCCGCTCCTTCTTTCCAGATGTTCTCATCATTTGGGATGACCACATCGATCACAACGGCTGTCCTCTGCTGCTTATCAATGATCACACTGTCTGGTTGATTGGCCATTTCCCTTTTCTCTCTGTTATTTCTGGAAGTCATGCTGGATCTTATCTCTTTTATTTTCTACCACCTTGGGAGGTGACTCCTACTTTGACCTGGGGGTCTCTAACCATATTACGCACAGAAGTTTCTCTACTCTACACCAGCCATTTGAATTCCATGTATTAATTTCCTGCTAGTATCTTACACCCAGAATTAGGATGCTGGACTGTTCGTGGCCTCTTTTTGCACAGCCTTCACCTGGGATCTTGCCGAGTATGGTAGATCTAGGTTTCTATTGGTCTGGTGGGCAAAGTTGGCTTCTATGCTGGCATGATCAATGTTTCTGTGCTGCCCTCCTGTTCAGTCCTCTCTAGCTGTTGGTATGATTTATTGATCTGTCAGTTACATCTCATTCAAGGTTTTTTTCTTCCATGATGGTTCCTATCTCTCCTTCTCTTCCAGTTTCCATTGTCCCAACCCTTTATTTCACCAGAACAGCCTCTTTATTCATCTGGTTTCTATCTCCATTTCCTAACCCGGGCGTTTGAGACTCAGAGCCTTTGTTTGGCAGTCTCGAGAGACTCAGGTCAGTGATCTGTTTTTTATTTCAAGGAAATTCCTTTCTGGTGGCAGTTTCTGTAGATGGGATAAGTGTATTTCCCTTTTTGATGTATTGATTTTGGTTTCCAACATTCACCTCCATGGTGGACATTAACAATACCCTTTGCCATGCATCTTATGGATTGCACTGTTTGGTTGCTATACTATATATCAGCTCATTTCTTTCTGTGATGGTTGCAGTAGGGATTGTATGAACTGCTCAGCTTCTCTAGCTAGTGTCAGGGTTGACAGCCGCTAAAGTAGCAATTTTTTTGTTTTCCAGATCAGCGGGACTTGGTATTGGATTTACACTGGGATCTATTAACACAGTATTAATGTACAATTACTTTTTTTATAGAGAAGTATAACTAAGTGACCTCCAGAGGTAGCGGGTTGCAATGAACATTTTTAAAGAAACCCATTATTTTCGTTTCTCGTTAGAATTATACGCTACTTTTGATATTGTGTCACAACATAATATCACAGTAAAGTATGTTAAAGTTTGTTGTCATAACATGACAAGATTTGAAAAAGAAAAGGGTATAAATGTTTTTTAAAGTATTGCAAAGAGCATAAAATCCCTTTATCTTTTTATGCAACATTACAAAAAAGTTAACAAAATTGGCTGGAGCCAAGGTTTTTGATTGCCAACTGTATTCAATACACTAATCTAGAGACTCAGCAGTCTATAAAAAGAAAATAACTACCATCTATATATGTAAAAGCATACACACATTTATATCTATAAATCTACATACCAATATAAGCATTTAAAATCTTAAATAGCAATAAAAGAGCAGTTCATTTATTGATCACTATTCAATTCATTTAATAAATTCATACCAAAAACTACAACAGACCTCTTAATTATATTTACTCCCTCTGAACCTAAATAATTCCAGAAGAATGCAATTCAATACTTTTTTTTACATTATTCCCAATATGTTTATACACACACTATATATAGATGAGTAATTTTGTACAATAAGTGTATTATTTAGTTATTGTTTTTATAGAAGCTAATAGCTAATTTTTGTAACCCCGCCAATGTTACATCTCCTCACACTTAAGTAAAGTAAATCATAACCAAGAAGTATATACTAAACAGGCATTTTAATTGTAAAGGTAAGATTATAAATGTTTTTGTGAAGTGCTGTAAATTTCACAAAACTTAAAACAAAGGTTTGTGAAGGATCAGGGTTTGGAATAGGTTTCACCAAAGCCCTGCTTTACAGCGTGTTTTGAATTTTTTATTCCCTTTCTTGCTTCCTTCATCCCCAGAAGGTCACAAGGATAATGTTTTTGTGACAATTTTCAAAAAGATCTCACAAGTCTTACCTGTTGCTGTAGAAACACCAAGGATCCTGCAAGTGCACTCCACTACAATCCACCATACGCTGCCTGAGTTCCCCATATTATTAGTCCTGTTTGTTTTTTCAACTTCAGCTTCAATTTGTGCTCTTTGACTTTCTAAAGAAGCTTTCTACAGGGAAAGCTGACTGATAGTTGGGCGAATAGTAAGAGCCAAAGTCCTGTAATCCATCGGTGCTTTGATGCGAAGCCCCCCTGGGGAGGACAAGTTTACCTCAAGAACGTTTGTAGCCTACTCCTGCGGTTGCTCCAGTAACTACTAATCAGTTTCACACAAGCACAAACAGTACAAGTTTTCATCAGGCTTTTTACTCATGCACCAAGGTGAAACTGTTCAGCTTAGGGCTGTTTAATCACCCTGTCACATTTGGCATTTAAGCTGGTTAAAAATTAGCTCTGTAGAATTGATCTGAAACTGCCTTGGGTGCACATACAGTAAGCAGTACTAACAATAACTGAAAACCTATTAAATAAAAAAATAAATGACCCAACCCCTTTATTCAACTTCTTATTGAGGTATTTTAAAACGTTTACCAAACAGTACAATCAGCTCATCTAAAAGAAATCCATCAATCAGCTCACTGATTGCAACTCAGTTGTAATACAAGTGTGCTCTGACGACATGGTCATGTAACTTGCGTCAGCATACAAAAAGCTATTTCTACAGTTTTGCAGATATTATAAATAAGATCTACTTTAATGCACCAGTGAAACTGTGCACATTAGGAGTAATGCTTTGGATGAGGGATAAAACAGCACAGAAACAAACAGACCTTCTCAGACATATTCACACACACATGAATGTAAACACAAATAATTGGTAGGAAATAGGCCTTGTGGAGGTGTGAGCTTGTTGAGGCACAGCAGAAGTCTACTGAAACAACATAACAAAGTCACAAAGTTCACAAACACAAACACATATGGACTCCTGGAACAAGCCAAAGTAAGCAAGATAAATCTGTCTAAATCTCAAACAAAGACGCTTTTGTGTTATTGTACCAGTTCCGCTTGTTTCTAGCTTAGGATTCAGGTTGTTTGTGGTTCTCCACTGAGAGTAGGTGTGTGGCTAAAACTACAGGAAATGAAAACAACAGAGAAAAGGATACTAAATAATATACTCCTGTTTGTCAGTTGTTCCCTTAAGGCCCTTATTAAAACAATGTCTGATTTATTGCTATAAGATCTGCCATCTTGGATTATTGTAGTGGTAGATTTTAAGGTAACACTGGGGGGAGGACATTTCTGACATTTTTCAGTTAAGCAGTAATCACATAGTCAACAACAATCTAATTGTCTATTAGTTCAGCTGCGTGAAAACCTGCACAGCTGTTGTTTAGGTGGTCTTATTTCAAATATTTTGCAATTTGTGATGCTCTTCAAGAAATTACATGCATTTTCATGTATTTCATCTATTTCTTTAATGGGATATTTGTTCAAAGGTATGACTCAAATCGAATAAATGGTACCATACATTTAAAAAGTAAAAAACAGCAGAATGGGTTGTCATTTTTAGTGGAAAATGCGCATTATAAGATTTTTAATATTTGTAGTAACCACACAAATTAATTCATAATTTTCTTACCCATTCACAAAGTCCCTTCTGCTGTGCGTTCTCTCACATTGTCGTACTGTATATAACCAAAAAACGTCTATGTGTTTGTTTACATATTATGCAATAGTTTGGATATTTTAATGAGAATTAAGAAATAAGTAGAAAGTATACAACCTAATAAAAGAATCACAAAATAATTTAATTATCGTAGTTACCACATGATTTTCATCATAAAAACAGCTAAAACCTTCATGGTATTTGTTAGTAATATTGTTGTTCAATGTTAGAGACAATGAAGAGGGTTTAAGTATCCTCATGTGACCCCAGAGAAAATATTTTGGTGTGTGATATTTAAGTAGGTTGAATACAAATGTTTAAAAATGTTTATCAATAAAATGCTTTTAAAACCATGCATTATCTTCCTTCTACTTCATAATTATGCTGTTTAGCATTTGTAAATCACATTAAATGTCAGTAAAATATATCGTTGTTTGTGGTCGAACTGAAATTGAATTTTAAAAAGTTAAACTTTTGTTAACACTCAGCATGACACCATAAAGAGATGGGGGCAAAATGGGAAAATTGAGAGTTTGGAGCAACTCAGGTTTTATGAGCCACACGCTTTCTGCTTGTATAAATGCTTTCTCCCCAAACCGTGCAGAAAATGATAACATTATAGACTCAAATTCTGAGGACATCTTGAATGAATCAAATAGATGTTTTGTCTGTATTGCATTGGATTCTTACGAGATAAACAAAAGACGAGTTAGGAATGCTTTCTGTCCAAGTCATCCCATGTCTGCAGCTCTGGAAGATAAATGGTTGTGTATTGTGCAATACCATCACTGTAGTACAGCGCGGGGAATTTTCATACATTTCTTTGTACATTCTAAGAATTAACACTGCTTTTCTGCTAACCTGAATATCACCGATTTAATCCTTGGCATCTCCACTTCTCCCTTCCCAAAACCAATCCGTTTCCTTTTATAGTGAGTTAATAGAGCAATTATCTGCATATGCCTGAGGGTGGAATTGTTGAACTTATTTTGAGATGTGGGCCATTCTTGGTGAGGTTGTTTTCTAATGTTTCTGATGTTTTCATTTCCATGTTGCAGCATTTTAGGCAGCATAACTGCCCACCTGACCCCTCCGCCTCCTCTTGGTCTTCACACTCATCCCTGTAACGTCCCTAAGTCCCTGCATTATGCATCCTCAGACTTGTCATTATCACTGTTTTGCTTTCTCAGTTGTTGTTTTTTTCCAACTGTGTCTGTGGGTAGTAGACATGAGATTAACCAGGCTATGCTCTCTAAGCCCTCTCTCTTGTTTTTCCTCGTTCAGTCACCTTCGGCCCAGCGTGTGTGTCTGGCATGTGTCAGAACCTGCAAAACCGGCTCTAATCTTAATTCGTCCAGCAGCTTTACTACCTTGGTCCAGTGATCCAATAAGTCTAAAAAGTCAAAAACAGATTTAAAAACCCTTCAGACCTTTTCACATCTCCTTTCACATCCAATTTACTGGTCTCCCAGTTGATATAAAGTTATTTTGCTGATGTACTGTATTTGGTTTGTGCTCTATATTTCCCCCGTTTTTTGTATGACAGTCATGGAGTTCATGGAGCTCAATTTTGGCAGCAATTGGGCCCTTCTTTAGGTCGTGTGATAATATTTATATGTTTCTGGTGACTGTTCTAGCCTTGTGGAACACTTTAGGGTTAAGCTGCTTACAAAATCTGACTTTAATTTATTGGCTGTTGTTTCTAATTTGTTTCACACACAGAATACTTTTCAGTTGAAAGAATGGGGGATTTCAAATTAATTTGAGACGTCTTTAAATCTGTTAATATAATCATAAGACACTCCAATGTTCTTTCTAAAAGCTTACAATAGCTCCTATCATCTGATGATGGTGTGCATTGTCACTCTCAGGGAGTCAGGAGCATACCAAACTAATTGTCTGAGCTTTTAATATAATAGGGCAAAACTCCTTCAAAATGGTATTAACAGGGGTCTAATGTGTAGTTGATGTGATACATTCATGTGTAATTTAAGCAGGAAAAAAGGGATGATATAGAATATTATTGAAAACATATGCCTTTTCTTGTTTATTTTTACAGAAAATATAAAAATGTTTATTGTTCTGTTTTTATCTTTACATATTTTTTACTTGAGATACATTTCCATAGATGTTTGCCTTTTAACAAGATATTTTACATGACTGCAACTACTAGATATATAGGTGCAATAAAACAGTTCAAATTCATCTGATTAAACTTTTTCCTTCCTTTTTTTCAGATGCTTCTAATAACAGCAACAAAACTCGAGTAGAGTAAGATGAACAGCAGACATGAGAGGAGCAGGAAGTATGCTGTTGTACAATCAAAACAAATCATCAACAATGTTTGTGTAAAAACAGAAAAACTATTTCATGTCATACTGCACAGCATTTCAGTTTTGATCTCCAGCTCTTATTATTTTAATTATTATCAGGTGGTAAAATTGGTTCAGCTCCTTAGAGTTTACAGGACGGCTGCAGGAAACTGCATGATTGATGTTTTGATATTCTGATCCCAGTTTTTTTTCTTAAGTAGGATTTAGGTATGATATATGCCACATTTCAAAAGCAACAAAACAAACTCATTGGCATCATGATAGTCTCTTTGGGAAAATCCAATTGAAAGGGAAAACATGTAAAAGCACATCTGCGTTTACAAATTTCAAGGATTAATTTTCAGAGATAAATAATCTGATCCTGCTGTGTATAGTTGTGCCTGCAGACTGCTTGCATCTATATGTCTTTGAGACACTTTGCAGGCTTTGTGTGGGTTAAAGACTGATATAAATTACTACTTTATTTGCAGCAATAAAAATACCACAACATTGCGAGCCAAACCAGTCAGGCAGATGAAAGTTGCCAGTTCAATGGTGAAGGTGTAACCTTCTGTCTCTGAAGGACAGGGACAGTGAGAGTTTGGTTGTTGTCCTCAGATAATTAATTAAAACCTCTTGAAGTTTAGTAACTCAGATCTTGAAGTCTCCCCTCCCACAGGTTTCCACATAAGACTCAGTTTTTCAAGAGTGCAGACATAACAGATCTTTTTCAAACTCTTGGGACCTTTATTTCCCTTTTTTTAGTGCAAATCAGAAATTCACAGAAAGGTAAAGAACTAGTGAAAATAAATTAAGTTTAAGGTAGCATTTAAAAGGCAAGCACGTTTTATAGCATAAACAGGCATTTTTTATCCTTTGCCTTTATGCTTATTATAAAATACATATGCACTTTTTAAATAATAGATAATGAACCAATAACTATTTTATTATTTTAGGCCCCTCATTAGGTCAAGTTAATACTAACTGCAGTACGAAAAGTGACAGGAAGAGACTTGGAGTTGCATAAGATCAAGGCCATACATTCAGTTTTAAACTCTTTTCAACAACAAATCTCTAGGGATTAAGCGTAATGATGGAAATATTGAATTGTACTTTCAGAAGAGCAAGATGTGTTGAACACCTTGTTCAGGCTGAAACTGATAAAACTAGTCCCATTGTAAGTGAAATAACGGACTGGAAAATGTTTGAGATGAGTATCAAACAAGCATTTACATGATTTTTTTCCTATAATTATTAAAAGGTTTTCTTAGTGTAAAATGTACAAACCTCACTAAAGCTCAGGTATGCTATTTAGTCCCAATTTAGTCCTTGATTATTTAAGTATATCTCTTCCCCAAGACTGACATTTTCTGAGAAATGAAGAATATTATGATTAGTCAAGACAGTAACTTTCAGTTTCCTGTGATCTTGTTCATGTCATATCTGACTGCATTGCAAATACTTTCATCTTTCATGTTGGACTAATTCAAAGGGAACCATGCAATTCTTTTGTTTAGGATAAATTAAGTCAGATGAGCTGTCTAGATAAGACAGATTTTCCATTTAGCCAACAGTAAGATGAAAAGAAAGATGCTGTCAGTCTAATGTTTCCAAAACCTGACTGTCATCTTGAGCACTCACAGAGCTGCAATGCCCTCATTTATTGTGTAGCAGAGGCAAGGTTCAGGAATTTGGTATGAGGGGGCAACCCAGTGCAAGTCTAAACTCACATAAATAAGCACACTTTCAGATTAACACGGTGAAACAAACCAGTAAGCAGTGTTTGACCTTTGTGCTGAAGACATCTGATATGTTTAATGTAGGAAAAAATATTAAAACATTTTTGTCTAAAGGACATTTGTGATAAGGATGCAGTATTTAAACATCAGACACTTTAGATTTTACCCAAAGACGTTTCTTAACATTTTGTCTCCTTTAGACTCTCTGCACCCTCACATATTCATGTTGAGTTTGGTTTACAAAGATTTTTAAACTATTCAAATTAAACTCAAGGATGTGGATTTAAATCAAATGACGAAAAATGAAAAAAACATTACAAAAAGCCAGAATGTTTTGGCCTCAGGAACGTATAAAGCACATCTCCTCATCTCCAAACTGATAGGATCTGAGATGGTGCTGTATTTCATGGCAAATAGAAACAAAATGAAGAAAAGTAATTTAATGATATCCAAATCTGCTTTTCATTTGATTCTTGTTTTAGCAACAAAAAAAAAGGCTTTCCCAGGGTTCTGACTATTTAAAAATAAATGTCCATAGAGCCAAGAAGTTCTTGAAAAAGTCAAGAAGCATTCAGGGAAGAAAAAGAGAAGAAAGAAAGCAAAACTGAATTATACTTTGGAGAGCAATACACAATAGGAACATAATAGTGTAGGTGATAGGTTCTTCCTCAAGGGAGATGCTGATGTATACATCATGTCGTCTGCAAGGAGATTACAGAGCAAACCTGAACAACTGTGTTCACATTGCATAAAACATAAAGGGCCTGTTTGGAGTTTCAATGGAAAAACCTCCAACCTGATTGTGCACATGGGTGTTGTAAATGGTTCTCATGCAAAACACGACTGGCAAACAGGATAAATTTAGGAAAATATTTCAAACGAGGTTACGCACAGACTCCCAAATTGTCTTCAGTGTCCCAGTCTAGTGTGATAGTGTCTTTATGTGCACATTATCCGCAGAGCTCTGGCTTTGGTAATAAAACAAGTTTGGAGATAATAAAACACGATTTCTTGAATAATCTACATTTAAAACTGCAGGGATAGTTCAGGATAATCTAGTACATTAAAATATGTACTATTCCTCAAAGTAGACATGCTGTCTGTCTCATGGATGAAAGCCACAGCCACACATCATGGGAAACCTTTCACAACACCATTAAGCAACAATGAATGTTCAAACATGGTGCTGGCAGCGTCTCAGTGTTGGGGCCCCTTTTTACTCCAGCTGGGATAGAGAAACTGGTAAAAAATTATTTAAATTATACTATGTATAATAAATAATTGATGATCTTTCTTGAATTAGTAATTCAGTCCCAATAGTAACAATATAAATTATTTTAAAGGTGTGTATTATTAGTCCTGTCTCACACATGAAATGTGTTGAATCTGCAGGAACAATTTCAAGTAGATGGCAATTCACTTCAAATATAGGTGTAGTTTTCCTGAAAAAAAGAACTATTAACGACCTGTTTTGTGCATTTTAATATAGAATTTTATGTTGGTATTGGTTTTTAGCTTTTGGTTAGATATAACAAATCAGTTGTCCAGTGCCCCTTTTTAATCTTAAACCAGTTGCCATTCTTATCCTCATTCCAAGTATAAAGTTTTTGCTATGTTTCGCTAAGTTATTCCTTATTTCACCCTCTTTTATTCAACGATGCAATTATTTCAATTAGGTTTACTACAGTAGAGATAGATCTTAAAAGTGATGAAGTGGGCCAAAACAATAAGGATTGAGAACCAGCGGTTTAGTATAGAAAAGCTTACTCAAGGTCCAGAGGTAAATCTAATTTGTTACAGTAAAACTTGAGTCCCTATAAAATCCCAATAAACTTCTATTAACCTCAGGAGTAGAGAATGGGAAATTTAGGATGAGACATAAACAGGCAAACTTGTAAGCGGAGGGGGCTATTTTTGATTTTCAGGTTAGATAGTACCGTTTTATAGCACATTTAAAAACTATGCTACCCGTAATTGTTATGAAAAAATTCTTGATTATGATTTGGGCGTTGTAAATTTTCAGATTTTAATTCCCCCTACAAATTATTCACTTATGTATTTATTTACTAGCACTGCTTGCTTATGTTACATCACTTCTGAGGATGTGTTGGGACATGCAATAACACTAGTGTGCCGTGGGTGATCGTCAGGTGTGCTGTGGAAATTATCTTAAAGAAATTGGATAATTGTTGAGTATTTTTGAAGTGGACATGTTAAGTGCAATTTGAAATAAGAGATATAAAATATGATAAAAAATACATGTATATTTGATTCATATTAAAGACACTTTGATAAGAATTACTATAAATGTAATATATGCGACTATAGAGTATCATTTGCTTAACTTTTTGGTTGGTGGTGTGCCTCGTAATTCTTTCAATGAAAACAATGTACCTTGGCTCAAAAAAGGTTGAAAAACACTGCCTTAACAAACTTTCATTAAGGGACAAAAGAATAAATTATATCTTATCAACATGATAGAAAGCTCAAAAAGGTGACTCTACATAATATATCAGTCATGATTTGACTGACACTTATTATAATTTTTGTTGTGACAATACTGCCAACCTGACATCCAAACTATTATGTGCTACAGTATTTATGTAAGTACATGTTTTCTTTTAATGTAAATCATGACCACACACTTAAAGATTTATTTAAACTTTCACACAGTCATGAACAAACAAAACTACGTCCAGTGCTGCTTCTGTTTGACTTTCTATTGTAATTTTGAGGGGAATTTGTTTGAATAGCTTTTAGATTTAATAAAATCAAATTACTGTTGCAGGAAGAAGACAGACCCGAGATTTGTTCCAGTAAAAATAAGGACAGACCTCCAATAGCACAATTTCTCATCTGGTGGTTGACATTTAGAGTCATAATCTACAATTAGGACAGCTAATAAATTGGATGGATGAATTTAGGATCCACATAACAAAGGGAGTCGTGTTATATAATGTCTCATAAATATCATGTTATTTGACATCCCTCCTGTCTTCATTGTAACTACCCAAAGGGAACTCATCATCCTCACAAATCCTCTACATGTGGCTGGGTTTTATAGGTCCATGTGGCGTTCTGGGTGAAGGCCATCCTTCAGCCTGCCTAAATGTTTCCAGGCACGCTGATTGTGCTAACTGCAGCTGCTTACGCAATTTTACCAATGTGATGAGGTTTGAACAAGAACAATATGCCAAAAGGATTGCTTTGGCAGCATACAAGTGTGCAATCAAAGCGTTGTGAGAATAGAATAAATGGCAAAGATTCGTGCACATGCACACGATGGATAAACAGGTTGAGATTTTAGAACATGATAAGTATCCAGGACAGCAGATAAACAAAGTTTGATAACATGGAGGGGGTGGGGTTAGGTTGTGTCATCATAAAATGTTGTTAGAGCTGATTAAAATAAAGACAAAATGCAGGCTGGCTAATGCACAGTTAAGCTTGTTTTAATTCCCCTAACATGAATTTTAAGTTGTTTCTAAGAAAGCACATGTTAGAAATAATAATTCATTCTGACACAGACAAATTCAGAGGGGAGCAAAGGTATTCTACAGATTGATTTTGATACCACAATGATGGGAATAAGAGCAGTACTTTGGTCCAGGGAGAATCGACATTTGTTGTACACCAGTCACAGATATAAATAACATCAGAAATACGATGACGGTCAAGAAGAAATTTATCTTACTACTTCATGACCATAACTGGATTTACTAACAAGGTTTGAGTGACAACAGACATACTCTGTTCTACATTAATCAAATACCTTGAAACAGGAGCTTTTTCATATAAACTACCCTCGAAGACAAAACAATCCAACCTTTTATGATGTTTGCTATTTGTTTTTACAAAGAGAGAATTACATAAAAAACACTAAAATCTTTTTTTCTCTAGGCACTTGATAGATTTGTTGGTGTCCTATCACCCACTGCCTCACCTTTCACTGATCCTCGCTGAACCCTTGACCCTTTTTGACCACACACAAGATGTGTATTGACAGGGTCGTGACAGTGTTTCAGCCCTCTCTGTGGCTCTGCTTCAAGGTTGTTACAGGGCATATGTTGGTTTGCGATGAAAAATCAGACAAAATCCAGAAATTGTAGAGCTCTAAATCTTTTTTCCTTTATGTAGTTCTTCAAACTTTTTTTTGCAACATACAGCATGACATGCATTCACAAAAGAAACAGGGGGAAGGGCCCCCTTCTGATCTAAGTCACCTGGCTTTTAAAGCATTGGCTCCTACCAGGACTAATTAAGGGGTGGAAACATTTTCATTTACAGTTAGACAAAAAACATTTGTACTAAACTATATACCTAAAAACAATTTTTACATTACAACTAACAACTTCAAAACTAAAACAAACACAATCTGGGCCCAAACAAAATCCAAAAAAGAAACATCACCTCTCCTTCTCAAACAATGGGTTTTCCCAATGTGGTTGAATGAAAACACCAGGTCCTTGTTAGCACTGCTCATGGGCACGCTTCCATGGCAACACATGATCAGGTGATCTCACAGAGAAGAGAGTGTGATTAAAACAAAATGTTAAATAAAGCAAGTTACCTCCTCCAAACAAAAGCAATACATTCACCAGATAAATTAGAATATATGAAGTACAAAAATAAACAGCACCTGTTAGAGAGGGGGTAAATCCCTCACAGCACATATAATCAAATCACTTTTGACCGACTTTTCAATTTTCTTCAGGGTCACAAGCTTGTAGCTAATCATGATTACCAAACTCTTCATTTAAGAAATATTTAGAAAAGTGAAAAGCAAGCAAAAGACAGCAGAAATCACAACCAAAAGCTTCTGACGAGTGATGATGTTCTAATTAAAATACCAAAGTTGTGCATCGATGGGTAAAACAGTGGCAGCTCAAGTGGAAAGACGCGATAACAATACGTTGTAGATGATGTAGGAAAGGAAGTTGAGAGAGTACTGTTTGTAGAAACAAACAAACCAACAATCTATGGAGGGATTATTTATTTCTTAATTCATTACAATGTAGTACAACTACTTGTAAAAAAGAACCCCTCTACTTTCAAACATTTGATTATTAGCAGTATTCAGTCAATACCATTAACAATAAGACATTACTGGCAGTATTCGGCTGGACATTACAATTTCAACAAACTGAAACACAGATTAGTCTTCTTATTCATATATTTGAGGCATGCACTAATTGGGCAAGTCTCACTTTTTTCACATTTAATTAGCCTGTAAATATTAATGAGAAATTAGTAATATTACAAAGAAACAGTATGTCATGTTAGTTTCCTGTTAAATCTAACGGAACTTTCGCTTATAGCTAACGCTAAGGATATTGTGAGTAGACAGAAAATTATAAGTCTAACATACAATCAGGCAGCTGCTGCAGCTCAGTCATTGGAGTGAGACAAAAAAATATCAATGGTGCAGTTGGTTTGCGTGGAAAAATATATAGCAAAGTTGTTGATTATATAACAGCACAATTTGGCATAATCCTCAAAATTTTATGGCCAGACCGTGGTCTTTTTATCTGTGAATATTTGTCCATATTACATCTCTGATCGCTTCTTGAACTTTTACAAAGGTCATCTACTTTTTCTGTGCTGAATATATTCTTTATAATGTTGCCAAAAAGGTTCCCAAAAATCACTGACACGTGATCATCAAAAATAGAGTTTTTCGTAAACAAAAATCAGTTGTCTTATTAGAGTAGAAAGGGTGAAGGGTTGTCCTAACATGTTCTTTCTTGATTTTCAGAGTGAGACTGAAAAAGATATTTTTTATTTGCTTAAAAATTAGTCATATAATGAGAAAGCTAAAAAAGGGTGATTGTAATTTAACTGATCTTTTATCATATTTAGGTTTTCTTTCTCCAAGTACAGTGTAATGAAAGTTGGCCCTTGGTTTGTGGTTTAGCAGCAAGACCTGTTGAAACAGAGAGATAGATTGAAAAATAAAGATAAAAATATTAATGTAAGAGCACGTATGTTTAATTGTACCATGTGAATCAAACATAAATGTCTATCGTTATTGGATCTGGTAGATGGTTACTGCAAAATCCCAGAGGCCTCTTTGTACTTGTATCATTTGTCAGTATGAGGAAACGCACAGTAAAATGTCATATTTAAAATGTGTATACATACCTAACAAGATGAAGCACATATCCTGAGTTAAACAGGTCCAAAAGTTGTAAAAGTAAATATGAGAATACGATTCAATTACAAATTAACATCGCTGTTAACAACTTTAATTATTTCCCCATTGTGGCCGATGCTGCTCGCAAAACAAAGTGCGAGTAAGGGCGGATTCCGTTGGAAGGAAAACTAAAATCCTGATTATTTGTTCTACTTTAATATGAATCTGCACCGTAACCCATAATCCAAATATCTTTAGCACAGCAAAGTCAGCGCCTGATTAAAGCATGCCTGGTTTTCATCTGTGCAAAGTTACGACTTTTCCTGCGAGACACTGCAAAAAACGTCTTTTTCATCACCTCTGAAATAAACCTGTACAGAGAAAACATCCTAAAACTAAAAATAAAGACTTAAAACTGCTGCAGTGATTTGATAACTTTTTGTCTTACCACTGTTTTATCTGACAGCAAGAACGGACAGAAACAGTTAATAAGATCCTGCCGCAATCCACATTGGTCTAAACACAATATATGTTCTAAGTATATCAAGCAGGAAACCTTCTCTCCTTTTTGGCTTATTAATTCTTAATAGCAATTTGATTTTAGTGCACAACATTTTTGATACAAATTTTTTTAAGTAGCTTAGACAAAGGTTCAAACTAACAGTACTTGTCAGACAAAAATTAGATGAGGAAACTATACTTGATAGGTACGCCCTCACAAGAACGGACCTGGTTTTGTATTTTTAATAAAAGATTTAGGCAGACATGCAGTGAGGGAATTCCTTGAACTAGCACAAGTTGGATTTTTTCTAACAATCCAAGCGCTTGTATCGACGACAATAACAGAGTCAACTCAGCCAACCAAGATCAAAAACAGGTAATGATCAACTTCTGATCTCCAGGCAAGCTTTTTCTAGTCACTAATTTCCAGTGTCAGCTAGATAAACTCATATTGTTCAATACTGCCACAAGAAGCCATTTCTTCTTTTCTTACCCTTTTACGTCTTTGGTTGTTTACAGGCATGTTTTAGGTTTTTCTGTTGGAAACATTTTGTTTGTTTTTCTGTTTGTGGTGTTTGTTGTTGTTACATGAAGGTTTTTATTAAATAGAAGATTTTTTGTTGTTGTTGAAGCAAGATTGCTGTATAGAATTACATATAAATTGGAACGTTTTGTTTTGTGAAGTATTTCATGATGACATTTTTTGTATGTTATTGGTAAATAAACACAATTAACTTAAATTTCTATCTTTTTTTATCTTTATCCTCCTCTTTGATCTTAAACATATTGGTTTAACACTGAGGAATGCTTCGCATGACCTCAGGAGAATCTTACAAGCTTTCTTCGATCTGGGCATTCCAAGCGATGAGAGGACTTAGTCGATTAGCCTACTTGTGACGCCCAATACCGCACCTTGTCTAAATTTCACAGTTACTTTGTTTGATGGGGGGTCGCGCTCTGATATATCCGTACACTTGTGACCTTTGACACTTCGGCCACTGGTGAATGAGTGATCCAAACATGATGTGGGATCACAGCGAAAGAATTGCTGTTGGCAGTCATAGAACACGTTGGCTCAGCTCTGTGACACAAGAGGCTTTCCTTTTATTTATAATATGCCATAAAAATATTGTCTTGGTTCAGTCAAAGAGTAAAAGAAAGCACCTGTTTAAAAAGTGGTACGTTTTATATGTTTTATCAAACTAACCAGTATTAATTTCAACTTATTCAGTGTAGATGGAGAGATCATTTGTGTGCAAAACGGTCATTGTTTCTTTAAAAAAAATAATTAAGCCAGAAGTTAGATATACAAAAGAAACACAAGAAGCATTTATCAATATGAACAAGAAGTTCAAACATTTACCTACAAAAAAAAATTTACTAATAAAAAAAGTATTCAGGAAGACACCAACTGATGAAAGCAGGAAAACAAAGTTTCTGAACACTGCTTAATGCCAACATGTCATTGAGTTGAGGATTTTATTAAAGGGAGTGTATGAAGGCTCATTAATTTGAGCAATAAAAAAATCATTCTTAATAGTTCTAATAGGTTTTTAGCAAAATGGTTACCTTCTGTTAATTGTGAGACAATAGTGATTAAATTGTCATGCTTAAAGTAATTGGTAGAGTGAATTCAAAGCCATCAAGTCCAGGACGGTTTTCAAAACACACCTGTTGCCTAACTCCCTAACTCACAGCCTTGTGTAGATTCTTGCCCACACCTGACAAGAACCAAGAACAAGAAGGAAAAAATGGAGTGGATTTGTCTCATAAACTGACACTGTGTCTATGTGGACTCCATAAGAAAAGGCTGATCGGAGTCTAAACAAATACCAGACAGATAAGCCTCCAGCAAACACGTCCACTTTCCAAAAATACACACACTAAGACCTTCAGTTCACACCCAGATATTTATAGATAAATATAACATTCAAAATCTCAAAAGCACATAGTTAAAAAATGCAGAAGTTTTGTCTGATCAAATAAAACTAAAATAGGCAAGGCATGGTCAATATATTTGTATAGCACAGTTCCCACGCAAGATAATTCAAAGTGCTTTATATAAAGATTTAAAAAGTTAAAATTTAAGATAATAAAATTAGGAATTGGGAAAAAAAGTATATTATAGGTAAATCTGCAAGAGAAAAAAAAAGTAAAATTAAGAATAAAATGTCAATTTAAAAGCATGATTTCAGAAACATTTCATATTACATTATAAACAGAGATCAAATAGCATCCCCTTAGCTTTCATAGGATGTTTGTTAAGGTAATTGGTAAATTATTAATTAGTTACTGTGCTTTATAAAATTAGGAAGCCCTGCAGCAAATGTGTTCAACATCCCTAAAATTATAATTGATTTTAAGTCTTTATCAAGAATCAAGAATCAGTTTATTTATATAGCGCCAATTTACAACAGGTGTCGTCTTAAGGCACTTCACAGAAAATCAATTAAAATCAAAGATATATCGTAAACAAATCAATTTGAAAAAGTTTCCAATCTAAGGAACCCCAGCAGATTGCATCGAGTCATTGACTTGCAGCATTCACTCCTCTGGAATCAGCAGACCAAAACAATGGCATTTGTTGTCGTTGACTTTACAGCAATCCCTCATACTGAGCATGCATGTAGCAACAGTGGAGAGGAAAAACTCCCCTTTAACAGGAAGAAACCTCCAGAAGAACCAGACTAAGTACAAGCAGCCATCTGCCATGATCAACCGGGGGTTTGAAAAGCTAAATTAGAAGCACAGGATACTGAAATAATAGAGTTTATAGCAGCAGTTGTAGAGTGTCACTGGAAGCATCTCAGCCCATGTTCTCATCCAAGAAGCTGTCTCATCTAACAGAATGCCAGCCCAGGTGTGGTTACTATGGAGAGAAGAAGACTAAGAGAAAACAAAAGGTTAACAAGGTAGAAATAGCGGTAACTAAGTAGATTGGACAAAGGAAGAAAGTAGCAGAGAGAGAAGTGGTCAGATTGTCCTCCAGCAGTCTAAGCCTATAGCAGCGTAACTATAGAAAAACTTAAATAACAAAACCCTATAGAGTGATACATGAAGAAGGTAGAGCAAAGGAGAACCGTATGTCAAGACTGAGTTCCTCCCCAACCGGATTAGGCTGTCTTCTCTACCTCTTCCTACTATAAACTCTATCAAACAAGAAGGTTTTAAGTCTACATTTGAAACTAGACAGGGTGTCTGCCTCACGGACTAAAGCTGGAAGCTGGTTCCACAGGAGAGGAGCCTGATAACTGAAAGATCTGCCTCCCATTGTGCTTTTAGAGATTCTAGGAACCACCAGAGGACCTGCAGTCTGAGAGTTAAGTGCTCTGTTAGGGACATAAGGAGTAATCAGATATCTGATATACGATGGAGCTTTATTAGTGAGGGCTTTAGAGAAAGAAGAATCTTAAAAATCTATTCTAAGTTTGACAGGGAGCCAATGAAGGGAAGCTAAAATTGGGGAGATATGATCTCTCTTTTTAAGTTTCATCAGAACTCTTGCTGCAGCATTTTGGATCAACTGTAGACTTTTAATTGCATTTTGTGAACTTCCTGCTAATAAAGAGTTACAATAGTCCAGCCTTGAAGTAACAAATGGATGGACTACCTTTTAAGCATCTGTCCAAGAGAGAATATTTCTAATTTTTGCTATATTCCCCAAGGTGAAAGAAGGAAATCTTACAGACCTGTTTTATATGGGACTTGAAAGACATTTCCTGATCAAAAATAACACCAAGGTTCTTTACATTGTCACCAGATGCCAACCTGATTCTATCCAGGTCAAGTGGCTGACTAAGCAATTTCTTTTTTAGAGGTTCTGGTCCAAAGATACCAACTTCTGTCTTTTCAGAGTTCAAGAGCAGAAAGTTTAAAGTCATCCACATTTTTATGTCATCTAGACATGCCTGTAATCTACCAAACTGACTGGATTCATCAGGATTTATAGATAAATACAGTTGTGTATCATTGGCATAACAGTGGAAATTAACATCATGCTGTCTAATGATTTTACCAATAGGGAGCATGTATATAGTAAATAGAATTGGGCCAAGTACAGAACCCTGTGGAACTCCACAAGTAACCTTACAATTCGGAGAAGATTTGTCATTTAGATGAACAAACTGGGATCTATCAGACAAATACGATTTAAACCAGCCAAGTGCTGTTCCCTTGATCCCCACAGTGTGTTCGAGCCTTTCAATGAGGAAATTGTGATTTACTGTGTCAAAAGCAGCACTGAGATCTAACAGAACTAGAATAGACACGAGCCCATTGTCTGAGGCCATAAGAATATCATTTGTAACTTTAACGAGAGCTGTCTCAGTGCTGTGATGAGCTCTGAAACCTGACTGAAATTCTTCAAATAGGTCATTATTCCTCAAAAGCTCTCTCAGTTGATTGGCAACAATTTTTTCAAGGATTTTAGATAAAAAAGGAAGAGTAGATATTGGTCTGTAATTTATTAAGTCTTCTTGATCAAGAGAAGGTTTCTTAAGTAGGGTTTTTTATTACAGCTACCTGAAGAGCCTCTGGTACATAACCATTCACTAATGACAAATTAATCATTTCCAAAATGGGGGTAATAATAACAGGAAATACTTTTTTAAACAATTTTGTCGGGATTGGATCCAACATACAAGTTGAAGGCTTAGATGAAGAAAATATTTTTGAAAGCTCAGAAGGCTCAACTGGAACTAAACACTTCAAACAGAGAATAGGCTCCAGAGCCACATTCAGTACCTCATTGCTTACTGAGGTAGTAGTTATGTTTGGTAGGATGCCATCAATTTTAGTTTTAATAGATTCAATTTTATCAATAAAGAATTCCATAAAGTCATTACAGCTAAGAGTTGGAGGAATGGATGATATAATAGAGTTTTCATTTCTCGTAAGTTTAGCAACTGTATTAAAAAGAAACCTAGGATTGTTCTTATTCTCCTCTATTAGCAAAGTAAA